>BGZK01000704.1:0-310104 GCA_005406025.1 Eumeta japonica
AAAAATTATCATATTCTTTATGTGGGACGTTTGGTTTCAAATACAATGGATGAGAATCAATTTCTTTCAAAGTATTTTCTGTTCTATATTTATGAAGAGCGTTGTCAGCTACGCCTCTCGAATCTTCTAAATGAGGTCTATGGTTATTTGGTATGGCATTTAAATGTGATTTGGAATACGATAGCAAAATTTTATTATTTACATCGTTCTCAGTGTCTGTTCCAGTATTTCGAAAATTGTTATGGGGAATTTCAGTTTTGGTAGCAGATATATGGTCTTCGGATGCTTGAGATGATACATCTTTAGATTCTTCTTCCAAATAAACGTTTGGAATGTTTCTGTAAGACTTTGACTGATTGTATCCTTTTTGAATGTCCAAGTCGACTATTGGAGACTGAATTATTGTCGCTGGATATTCAATTGAATGAGTGAATTCAGCCACAGGTACACTTTTCACGACATTGATTTCATTAGTTGGTATTCGTAAATTATTAATTGTGTGAATATTGTGAGCATTAATAGGAGGTGGGAAATTTTGAAATGGTCGAGCATTAAATATGGGAGGCAGAGGTGAAATACTAAGATTAGGAAGAGCTACCGGTTGAAGGGTATGTATATTACGCCCTCTGTTAGAAGTGAATGGTGTAGGTTTGGATAAACTTGCATTTGGATCTGTAATATTTACAAAATATTTTAACACTGAAGCTGCTACTGCCAGTATATTAGTCGAATATTTATTACTAACAGAATCTCCCAAAGAATTTTTTTAGGATAGTACACTTTAAATGGCTCATTTTTGCCTTTGCTATTTCTACTGTGTACGTGTTGTGACATAATTATTTCCTGGTTTTCCATTTGAATTTAAATTTACATTATTATATATAGACGGATTGTTATGAGTTGATAAAATTGGATCAAATGTTGAGGTAGAACTTGGGCTTGCTTGAAGTACTTCACTGATGGAATGTGTTGGACTTGGGGGTCCGTATGTTGAAGCTGGAGGTCTATTAGAACCAGAGGCAGAAGGTGGGCCATATTTTTCATGTGGAGTGCCAAAAGTTTGCTTATTAGACTGAAAGTTTAAATCATGTAAGGAAGAGGGCGCAAAAGATTGTGAATACTGGAATGGTTCCGGATTATTCCTCACGATAGAATTGGGATTTGGTGGTCCATATGTTGGATTGGAACCTAAATTGCTTCTTTGCGCATTATACTTTATTACTGGTATCCATGGTACTATGTTACAAGGATTACAGTCTTTTTTGGCTGGTCCTAAATGATTCGTTTCATATGACGATCCACCTGCCTGTATTGGTTGTGCTGACGGAAATAGCCAATTAGAGACCTTTTGAAATAGTGAGGGCGAAGATGGCGTACTAAACGGTTGTGGCGGTGGCACAAAGTTGAAATTATACTGTTTATAAAATGGCGTAGGAAAGTTGAAATTAGAAGTGACCGGGAGAGGTGCAGGCGGAGGTGGCGGAGGCAGTTGATAATCGTAGCCAAGATTCGTGTGTTGCCGCTGGTTCCTCTCGGAGCCACTAGCGCTGCTGTGGAATGGTACAGGCGCGATGTTAGAAAGCGGTAGTGGTGGTGGTTTCAGTAGATCCCCGAAGGTAGACTCCCCTCTGTGTGAGTTTTGATGATAACTTCCCGATGATTCGCTTCGGGTGCGGGCAATGGCAGCGAAGAACAGTAGTGGCGTTATCTGAAAAAGTTACAAATTCCCAATAACTAAACACGTCCTCACAGAACTCAATAAGATCCTTTATACTTTCAAGTATAAATTATATACAATGTTGTACTAAAGTAAAACTATTTTGAAAATTCCAATTTACCCAAAATTGTTAAATACAAATGTAATTTAGATAAATTACAGATCGCCTATTTAATATTACAAATATAAATATAAAATTAAAATGTATAATAAACCATTTCTGAATCATATGATCTGTTTGTAAAATTATTATTCTCTTCTACGTAATCAGTACATAGTAGTGTTATTTTTTTCGACAATTAGTTAGAAATTACAATGAAATAACGTGACATATCGGCGCGCTATTGTAAATCATTCTCACGGGCCACAATTCTTTGCACTTTTCTCTTTTCCCATAACCATAACCACATACGTGATCTGAAGAAGCTATAATTTGAGACGTCATTTTAAATTACACTATGTCATGACATTAAGTACAACTTAATTGTGATATCGTATCAAGTAAATGAAAGTTCATTCTTATATATGCATTAAATGTGATTATAAAATTATAACCTTTGCCTTGATTTAAGATCTTTTATCTTTTTTATTGTATTCGAATCAATTCTATACTATTAAAATAAATTTTATTCTATTTCCTAGAAGGCTTTAAAATATGACCGAAGGTCATTGACGGCAAACAGTCTTTCAAAGACGAATGCTTCTCAGAGGGCCAAGTATGCAACTCGGACTGCAAAAGAGACACTTACGAAGCGATCACAAAGTTGGCCAATGCCATAGTTTTGTACGCAATGCCACAAAAGTACCCCTAATGTTATTACATCCCGCTAATGACCATTTTAACGGTATTACTGTAAGTTTCTATTTACGGAATACCAAGGTCGCGTTTTCGCGGTAATCCTCAAACATATTTGTGTGCTTTCGATCGTCTAGACAATCACTAATTGTACAATAGAAGTCCATTAAACGTACTCTCAGTTTGGTTATTAAGTAATGTTTCGCTTTCAGAAACTTGAAACCGGTTTCCGCATATTTTTCTTACGCTAATTCATATGCAGGAGGGTCTTGCGTACGTTTTAGTTAGCAAGCTCACTTTGATGCAATCTTTTATAAATGCTATAAGCGCGTGTGTCCCGAATTCCGTAATTTCCTTAGAGTAATGTCCTGTTAACATATTGGAATACTGATGGTCATTACAAATCGTTAGTTCAATTTGCACGTTTTAACACCTTTTATTTTTACAAATACACAAAATGTTTTAGACGCTTTAAAAAAGGGTCCAAGGTACAATGTTACCATTACTGCTTTTGTTTTGAATTACTTCGCTCAAATAATGGAGTCGAAATTAATCGAGTCATCTTGTTTTTGTAATTTTTTTATCCAATAAATACGCATACTTAAAAGACGATGATTTTGATTTCGATACCGCGTGTATAAAATCAAAAATATATTGATTTATCCCGACACAAAATTTACCAATCACTGAATAGATTCTGCTAAACTTATTACGCGTGCTACTTTTTTTAAAGTAAAACTTTAATGTAATAAAATGGATGCACGTAAAATGCATGTCGAAAGTTATAAAATTTTGACGCTTATTACCGGAGTATTGAAAATTGTATTAGAAAAAGATTTTTTTGACGCTAAAAGGTCAAAATCTTTATATGTATAACAGAGAAATATAACTGAAATGGCACTAAACATAAAATTTTAGTATCTTTGTCTTTCGCATTAGAAATTTCCGGCTTAATTATGTTAGCCACGCGAATAAAGGTCAGGGCGTCGCCTTTTGTGGTCGCCCAACGTGTTACACCAGTTCACACAGCATTCGACTTTTACTTAATTGCCCTCCGAAACGCGGTGCTTTCTTCGCGCCTATGACGTAAGTCGGGTGGACTTTTCCCATGGCGATCGCTCTAAAGTGAAAATTGGACCGCACGCACTCGCATCAAATTAAAGCACTGATATCCTTGACTACGAATCGAGTGGTGGTTGATTCGTTTACATTATGATAGAGAGAGAAATGTGTGCATGTTAGAAGTTATACACTATCTGACACATTTATGCTATTGAAAAGTTGAGCATTAATGTGCACATTTCTCTGCTATATTTTATATTACAAATTCATTATAATAACCATAAATCTCTCAGAAAAAGGATAGTAGTAACAGCAATCAAATCTATAGCGTAGTTTAAAAGAACTAGGCACATAAACAGACAGAAATTATGATTTTGTTTAGAATTATTTGTTTAATAATATTAAAACAGATGCATAACATGCCTAAATTATTCGCATAGTTAAGAATTATTATGAAACGATTAGATCGCTAAAAAGGAAATAGGCCGGACGAGATTCTTCCTATCTTTCTGAAAATATGTTCTGAATAGTTTTGTACACCCCTGGCTATTATATTTAACAAATCCATTAAATATGGTAAATTTCCTTCTGTCTGGAAAACCACCCATATTATCCCTATCTTTAAATCAGGAGATAAGTCAATCTACGCTAATTATCGCCTAATATGTATTTTGTCTTGCATGGCAAAATTATTTGAATTGCTAGTTTACACTATATTGTAATTTATATATCCACTTTAAATTGATATTATCATCCAGACGACACGGCTTTGTTAAGTGTAGGTCCATACTTACTAACCTCCTAAAATATAAAAAAATCTTATATGGAGTATTTGCAATTTGAGAACAAGCGTATTCAATCCACACTGACTTTAGTAAAGCATTCGATTTTAGTTAATCATGCATTATTGTGTAATAGATTATCATCTTTTAGCATTCATGGAAGTCTTCTGCGTTGGATTATATCTTACTTGAAGAACAGAAACAACTTGTTACACTTCTGCTCCTAAACTTATATTATCAGGTGTTCCTCAGGGCTCGCACTTGGGTCCCTTGTTTTTTATTATTTTTGTTTAGTTAATTAAAGTATCCTTGTCTTTTTTACGCAAATGACCTTAAGGTTTTGACAACCATACGCAACTCAGCTGACTGTCTTATGCTTCAAAACGACCTAAACGTAATTGTCAAATTGTGTAAATATAACCATATGTACCCCAATGTAGAAAAATGCTTCGTCATTATTTTAGTAACAAAAAAGTTAAACATTTCCATTCGTATATGATTCGTGATAAGAGTTTAAATCGTAAAGAAGTAGTGAGAGACTTAGGGATTTTATTTGTTAAACGACTGTCTTTTCCACCACATTACGATTATATTGTTAATGGAACTGACCAACTTGTAGGTTATATTATCACACATTTTACAAAATAAGTGGTACCCTAATGCTCTTTTGTAGTTTGATTCGCAGTTGTTTAGAATATTGTTGTGTCATTTGATCTCCTTTCCAAGAAGTACATATTAAAAGAATCGAAAGTATTTAAAGAAAATTTTTAAAAATCCTCACAAATGCAAACTCGGTCGCTCATTGAATAATTGTAGCGACAGGTTGACCCGTTTTGGTCTCTTATCTGTTGAAGCTCGTCATTGCAGATATGGTCTTAAATGTCCACATAAAATTTTACATTACGCTATTGGCTCTGAATCTTTACTCTCTTCAATTAATTTTCAAACACAGCTTCTGTTTCTCTCTCTTTCACATTCTATAGCACGCTTCAACCCGCACATACAGACCTACAATAATATCCAGCCACTAGTTAGAATGTGTAGATCCTACAATGACATTACTAAAATGAACGCCGACATCGATGTTTTCAATCACAGATTCTCCTCATAAGCGAGAGTTTAAAAAAAGCTGACTTCTGACATTCTCTGTCCAAAAGTTAAGAAATGAAAACAAATAAATATTTAATTTTATTTAATACCTGGCATTTAACCTTAACAATAAACCTAATGCTATCGATTTTAATATTTAATTGTTAATGTTCGTTTTTCTTTGTGTTTTTTTTTATTATTATTTTCCTTTTGTGTTATAATAGTGCGATGTTAATCATTTTGAGTGCACCCTTTTGGATTCCGGCCTAGGACAGATATTTTTATTTCATATAATTCACACTGCAATCTGTACGTGTACAGATTGCATAATAAATAAATTAATTCGAAAAAAATAGCTTTGAAACAAATAGGATGTTGTAAATGTTAATTTACCGATGGTAAATTAACATTTACAACATTCTAAATATAATCCGCAAATACATTAAACAATTTTAAAACACGAATAATAAATAAATTCAATTTATTCGGTATAACACACCCCAATTGGACATTCACGTCCCGGTGCGAGTGTCACCGTCTACAAATCTATAAGTACGTACGTTTGCTAATGCTTGGAATTTTTAATGTGTAATTCTTCTTTTCCAGCGTTACGTAACGGTCTCTTTAAGTCAATTTTGGCAGCGCTGTGGACGGCGTTATGCTATAAGCAGCAATCATCTTGAATCGTCCATAAAATATATTCTTAACAACTGACCATAAATATATATATTTTTTGCTAGTATACTATTATACTCTCAAAGAAATATTCTAACTGAGATTGAAATATCTCTAAATCTATATACGGTATGGCTTTTGCCCGCGGCCTCGACCGTACATAGACATAGAATTGAATTCCTTCGTCTTTTACGTTGATCGATCTTGCTGTCGATCTTAATTCTGATTCCGGTCTCGAATCCGATCCCGGTCATGCTCTTGATTTGGATTCATCTCACATACCATTTTTAGCCCCGGTTCTGTTTTCAATTTCCGGTTACGCTGTCTATTCTAACCCTATACGTCTTTCGTAAAATATTTCATAGTATACATTTATTATCACACTTGAGCTACTATGTAACAAATATTAAATTATTATACATATTATATATATAATAATTTAATATTTTCCAAAATTTTATAGCCATATTGACAATGACATTATTTATTTTTATTGAATTCACCACACGAGTGAACTTATTTCTTTAACAGCTACCTTCATGGCATCGGATTTTAGTTGCGTGTAATTCGTTTTTACAGTTAATATTATTAATATATTTATTCTAAAATTACCAAAAAGTTCTTTATCCAAATGTCCAAAAATGTTTTAGACGACTAGTCTTACAAAGTAACCGGTTTTCAACTTATGCTGTATTGTAATTTAATAAAATCATAAAGTAGGAATTATATACGTAAAAAAAAAACAATATTTCAATATTAAATCAACGACAGTCCACATGTACGATATAGTAAATAATGTTCACAATAAAATGTTTCTATTTTACACCACAAAAAATTTTAACTACGTACGACTTAAAGCCAACTTCAGGTTCAAACCTAATGTCAAAGTAAAACATTTCCATGAGGCAAGCACATAGAAGTCTGCACGAGGCAAACCCTTCGTCACGATTGCGATAATCTTTAAATTCGACGGAGGACAGCTTCGAGGTTAAGACTCGTCTTTTCTTACATTGACACATCGTCCTAAAGATTTTCCAATCCCTTACATGCAATTTTTTCTAAATTACACCACGTCGGAATGCCCACGCCCAAAAGGAAATAGAATTAGAAACACTTTCTTGCCGTCTTCATAGAAGGGCGGGAAAGTTCACGACGACACTCCATAATATTTATGGTTCAATAAACTTCGAATAGCAATTAATAATAGAACGAAATCAGTTCGTCTTTGTGGCGGGTCATTGTCGATGGGCGCGTTCGCTCGTGACTGTGCTCCATCACCAGACGAGTCGTGAATTCGTTATAATACCGTTTGGATGTTTGTCTATTACCTGCGCCTTTGTTTTGTCTGTAACTGGTTTTTTTTTTTTTATTCATCGGTGAAAACGCTCGGGCCTTTGTTTACGTAACTTTGAAGTATCGCATGATGTTTTCTTCTAGATGTGTACTGTCTATATCTAAAATAATTGAACCAGGATTTACACCATTACTGCTACTAAAACTAGTAACATTTCAGTAAGTCAGTAATGTTCGTTTACGTCTGCAACATGAAATAGTTAACAAATTTGTCTTCCCTATACTTAGTTCGTTCAACCAACAAAGCTAATGCAATACATGTTGATCCATGACGTCGACACATGGCTAATCGATAGATATCTAATAGATAGAAATCTATTTTGACAGCTTTGATAGATTCTATTTGTTGACAGATCCTTATACAAAATCATACTCAGGTGACATCTGTCAAATATAAATTGTATAACAGTTAAAAACATACGCCAGAGAGTTAGGTAACATACAAGAATTTATTGGGCTCATCTTACAACAATTATTCGTATATCAATACAACATCCTTACTACTACAAACACTATTCAAAAGACAAGACCATTCATTACGACGTATAAGGAGGGGTTTAAAAAAATTACCAACAAATGTTAAACAAATAGTGCAAAATAAGATTTTTATTTAATTTGATTAACTGAAAAATCAAATTATTTAAAAAAAATAGGCATGATCCAGGTAGGCAATGTGAACGTAAAACTGACGTATAATTTTTCTATTATTCAATATATTAAACAGATGTTTATTAGAGAAGATAGAAATTGAATTTTACTTTTTACTTCTTCAAATTGAATACGAGACGTTTGCAAACGACCGCCCAAAAAAGGGTGTAAATGTGTTGGATAACTTTTTAAGCCTCAAATTTAAATACCATTGTAGTTACAGAAATACTGCCGTTGTGCCATGCCGCCATTTCATTGCAGACCCGTAATTGCATTCCTATCACCTTCAACTCTCTTTGTCATGGGGTTATCACAAAAACTGAGCCCGTGTTTCAGTTCAAACGGACACAAATTCTAATCAAATTCTAAGATCGACTCGAGTAGCTGTACATGAACAGACTCATCGGCGAAACTGAATAAAAATCTTGCGTAATACACGAAAATCGAGTAACGCGCATCGAGAACTAATGCACCATTTCAATTGAAGCGGAAAACAAATATCGCGCTACGTGTTTACAGTGAAATGTGCGTAACCCAAGCGCATGCGCGGACTCGAGAGTCCGTTCGCGATCCATCGCAGTGAAAGTGGATGAGTTTGGGATTCGAGCCGCGTCACGAGCGGGCAGCGCATTTTTATATTCAACACTCGACTACTGTTTGTCCGTCGGCCGCGAGAGCTTCGTGAACGTTGTGCTTACGAAAGTGAGAAATATAATGTAATGTCGATTGCGCTGCTTTTTCGATTGATTCCGTTTATTCTAGAACTATCCACCTTGCGGTTGCTTTTTTCTTTATTTATGACCCTAAACGCTCGAGAGGGTAGCGTGAAAAGTTAAACCTATAAACATCAGTTCTTAATAAAAACTTTATCGGCTAAAATTCTATCTACTTTCAGTGAGGAATTAGACTTTTAGTCATTGTAATCGTGTTTACATACATATATATACATAAGAAAAACAAATAAGCGTAGTATGTGAATATATTATTTCATAACACACAAAACACGCATGTAAAAATGTTATTAACATTTTATTCTCCGAATTGCATAATTAGCATATAGATGCTTTCTTAAAACAATATTATTTTTCTTGGATACGTTTGATTAGTTAAGGCAATAAATAGATCAAAACTGCAGTATAAATTCTCGAATTGTAAGCCTCTAGCAGTCGAATGAGCGTACTGGAAAATTGTACATCACAGTTGGTATGATAGTTTGTCAGAACACGTATCAAAAGAATGTAATTGTTTGATGTTATCGAATTGTTGATGTACCGTTTATAAATTTGTTCTAAATTTCAAGCAAAAATACATCAGTATTTGTTACCAAGACAAGTTACAAAAAAAAATGTTGTTCTGGTAAGTCTTCTAAACTTTTCCAAACTGTTCCATATTCTTCTTCTTCTTTATAACTTTTGGTTCAAAAGGAACAAAACATCGATAAGTTTTCAGTAATCGTTCAGATACACGCAATTACATGCACAATAAATAAAAGAAAACGGACAAACGTATTTCGGACCCGCATAGTAATATTAGCTTATATTAGTGCTATTATTTTTCGTCATAGCATTATTGAAACGCAAACATAAACATCCACATATTATTAAACTTTGTTCGATGTCATAATTAATAAGGCCCTGTTTCAGCACTAGCTAGCAATGACGAGTACAGTTATGGATCAATTGTTTTTATTAGTCATGTATAGTCGCAAATAACTCGTATCAAATACATCAAGATGTAACAAGGAACTTTATTTGCCATATAGTTAGTGGCGATTTACTTAACAATATTATAGTTAATTTGTGGTGAATATAGATAACTGTTTTAAAAACTATAATTGTTGTTTAAACTATAACTACAGATGTAACTGAAAACAAGTAGTACTTTTAATTGATATAGCGGCAAACGCGTATTTATTTAAGAAATCTACATAATTAGGTATGTATTTGGCTATTATCAAACAAAAAAAACCGTCACACTGCTATGCAAAATTCATGTCGAATTGGCCAACAGAAACTAAATAAGAAAGAAAGAGGTGACAGGTCGACCATATTCTCACATGAGGGGCGCCATTTTGTTTTTCGTTTACCAATTAACCACCCAGCGGTAAGAGCTTTGTAAGTCACATGTTGCACCCTATAGTTTATTCTATACTTTGTTACCCAATACCACTCACAGATGGTGGAATACAATATGTTAAGTACAGTGACCTGCAAGTGAGCACTAGACTACTGAAAAGATTATTCAACAGCGATGGCTGGAAACAATGACCCCTCAAGCGCGCAATGCCACTATAGTGGCATTTGCGACTGAGGCGCCACCCACTAGAACGGCATAACTCGCTCTTTTTTGGTACGATACAAAGAAAAATACTTTTAAATTTCTGGGTTATACTACAATATTATACGAAATTGAATCTTATAGTTTAAAAATAAGGAGCAGAAAAATATTTACTGTTCTCGTCACTTGCGTCAAAAATTTACAACGATATTTTAAATCCACGTGCCATACGCTACGTCATCTCACTTTGCGGTGAATTGTTGTGTGCTGATTTGCTACGAAATTATGGATAGCTGAAAACCGTAAGTATTTCTCTTTGATAAATATACTAAAATACGTAGAAACGTTTGGAGAATCATATTAAGCATAGATTACAATGTTTTCGAAAAGACTTATGTCTAAAATAACCCGAAACTTTCATCCTTTATTCTTTGTTGTATAACATGGTCGCCATTGTTCAATTTTAGTTATTGATTTTATATTATTTCAATATATTATTTTATTTCAATGATTTCTAATGACAAAGTAGACTATTAGCTTTTGTCTCGGTGCAAAATTTGTAGAGAATTTACATATATGTACAAAAACCGTTACATTTGCTAACGGCAATCGTCTGTTGTAAGCGGTGAGGGAGACATGTTTTCCAAATTTCAACCGTAGTACAGTCAAAAAAAAGTGAAAAATATAAAATTTACGATTTTGTTCGAATTATTGAATTACTTGAATTATTAAATTTCAGGATTAATTGAATATTATTACAAACTATGCAAATAGGATAAAAGGAAAATGTTTATATTGCATTTCTGTCAAATTCATTTATATTGCAAATTTATTTTATTTTGTATATAAATATTTACCATGTTTATAAACTTGGAAAATATGAAATTTTTGTAGGTAAAGTATTTACGAGGAATTTTTTCTAAACTATCATATCGCTAATTTGTTTTTATTTTGAATAAAATATTTACCAAGTTTTATTAATTTTGAAAATATGAGAATTTTTATGTTGGGAAAGTATTTATGAAGAATTTTTTTAAACGTTAATGCTAATTTATTTTTATTTTGAATATAAGTATTTACCATGTTTTATGAATTTTTAAAATATGAGATTTTTCATGTTGGAAAGTATTTATGGGATTTTTTTCAAACTCTATCACATTGCAAATCTTTTTTTTTAATATAAATATTTACATACTATGTTTAATGATTTTGTTCTATTTTTTTAGGTCACATTACAAATATTGTTTTCAAATATATAATACAATTTTTATAAATTTCGGACTAGTACCATAAAACAAAATGGTCAACGTCCCTGCGTTCACGACATATTGTGGACTTGGCGCTGAGCAGAATCGGACCAATCACTGCGATCTCCAGGTCCTGCGCGCAATCCCTTCGCCAGCGATCCCAGATCGTTCGTCGGCGCAGCCATCTCCGTCATCCTCCACATCATCACCACAATTCAAACGTCCCAAAACGGTTAAATACGTACAAAAACTAGTGTTTGTGACTGTTTTAGAAGTTTTGCATCTATTTTAACCATGCGTACATTACAATCACATGTTTCAGGAGGCCTGTTGCTTGTTCTTCGGCTGTGTATCGACATTTTGAAGCCGGCACCCAAAATACCGATGTCGATATCGATTTGCGAAAACGCGTAATTATACTTTTACTAATAATTAATTAAATTTTAGTTTTATCCAATCGTAAAATATATGTATAATATATATATATATATATATATATATAATATACTTATCGAAGTGGAAATAAACCCATTTGGTGAAATTGATGCGATGAAGAAATAATTTTTGAATAGAAAATTCTAATTTCTTACGATTAAATAACTTTTCTGTGATTTATAAGACAAAATCTAGCTATTTTATCAAAATTTAGCAAATTATTCTTTTAAATGCTGAATATCTTTTAAGCTATCAATTACATCGCGTTGAAGTAGAGGACGTTTTTATTGAAAATTAAATACAATTTTATTATTAACATTTTTTCGTAGGCCTCGTTATTTATAAAATAATTACAGAAAAACTAAAATTTTATAAAGACTTAAGTTTAGTAACCCATACTACCTGTCAATTTACGACCAATATGCACTTTAAAAATAAAATCCTGACTGTGGGCGAGGTCATACCATGAAATGCCACTGAACTATATAAATTTAAAAGATAAAAATACAAGTTTACGTCTATTTAAAATGGGAAGTTTAGAAATTGGAAAAGTAATACTTAAAACTAAAATTAAGAGTTCCTTCTTTAACAGGTTTTGCATATAAAATGAAATTTTACTGCGGGAGTGAAAAAAATCATCGCTTAAAATGAATCATCTTAATATGTATTGTTTTTAGTGTGGACTTCAATCAGCCGAAGAATCAGGCGCAGGCTGATTCCGAATAAGGGTGTCGACGGATGTGGAAGAATACGTCGGGCACAAGAAATTGCTGATGGAGCTGGGTATAAATAAACTTGGGAAGCCAGAGAAATTCTTTACGTCATTGAAATAGAAGATACCGAGCATGACATTATGTCACAGGTATCAAACCTCGTTGCCATTTCTGGCTTCTACAATTCAACCAGCGAGTACTCATCAAGTGATAACTTTTCCTGATGTCCACGTTTCTGCTGATGAAGACATGCCGAGTTCTTCTAGGACTTTCCATTCTCATCACCAAAGAAGCGCTTTTGGATCCTGAAAGTGGAAGTAGTTATGATGATTCAGAATTTTCGGATGACGATGATGCCGAATATCTTGTCACTTCAAAAAGGATTCAGCAGAATTTATCAGACGATGAGGAGCTACCTCAGTGAGGAAAAAAATAACAACGAAGAAAATGTCGACGATTGTGATGAAAGAGCTGAGGCCGGGAGGGCAGGGTCAAAGTAGGGGATTAAAGCATAGACACAAAAGTAAAAACTAATGTCTAACCCTCCTGCTATTCTGCACTGCCTAATCCTAACATTATGACCTGACCAAAACTACAAAATAGTTTTAAATTTACTGAAGGTCTTGAACATAAGGACATTGTGTCACGATGGACAATTATTATAATAGTCCAGCGTTGGCGATACCTCAAATGTCGAGGCTTTGACTGTCTGGGCACAGAACGCCACTCGGAAAATATACCAGAAGATGTAAAAGAGATGAAAACTGTGAAAAGGGCACGATCATTGCTTGCCACTCCGGCGATGTAATGGTGTTGGATGCAAAAATCTTATCGATGATTAGCACCTTCCACGACAACAGCACCTACACGGGAACAAGTGCTGGCGAGGAATGTGAGAAGCCCATATGTAAAAGACTGTAATACAACTATGGGGGCATTGATCTAAAAGATCAAAAGCTCTCCATGTACCCAATGGAAAGAAGAGGGGTTTAAAATGGTATATAAAGATGTTCAAAGGTTATTGAACACATGTGTGCATAACATATTTTGTACAAGTATATTTATAACAAAAGATATGACGAAAAGAACATAATTACACAGAGAGTTTTCGATATCGAGATTGCAGTATCGTTGAGAGATGCCAGTGACTCAGTCCATATGCCTATTCGTGGAGATACTGTGTTGCCAGATGTGTTTACTAAAATATGCCATAAGAAGTCGGACGGTAATCCAGTGTTCTGTATGCTAAGTCGGATTATGCGTCTTGAAAACGATTGTTTCCTTGAGTATCATTCAGTAGAAACTCTACCTCCACATAGACTACAGAACAAGCCTAAACGAGGACATGGGCTGGGTCGACAAAATTGACGAAATGAACTTACTGAACCGACCCCATTGACTTCTGGGAATGATATCTTCGAAACTACAGTAAACAATTTTGGATAAACTGCACTAGAGTATGATAGAATGAATGAAAGAATTTTGATAGCAGGATATGTTAATATCATGTTCGGAGACTTTGTAAGGGAATACGAGTGTTTATTATGTCAGACTAATTTTAAAGGTGTTTGCGTAGCTTTCACATAATTCATTTATTTGAAACCCTTTCGAAGCTTGCGTTTGTGCAAGGTAGACTTCTTTGAACACATCCATATCCTTTATTTATTTCTATGTATGTTTATTTATATATGATATATTTGCTATATTTCCCTTCCTGACAATAGTCATCTAAAAGTGTGACGACATCCACAGAAAATAAATTTTGAAAATCCATAAAATCCATGACGACTAAGAATTTTCAAAATATGTTTTTGAAATAAGTACTAAAACATCTTCGCGTGAATGAAATTTATAACAAATAGAACAATTTCGGTATCAGATTGTCAAACGAAGGCCAAAGACCATTTTTTAATTTTCTTGTCATATGGAATATACTTCAGTACTAGCGACGGTATATCAACATTGGGATATTTTTAGGCTAATATGTGCTGTTTGAATATGCCTATATGAATATTATTGCTTTTACCTGAAATTTTTTACCAACCTGTTTGGTGGATATGTTTTTCTTATATTTTCACTTTGAAATTACAAACTATTTTTGCAAAATCTAAACATGTAAATACAGTTATATGTACAACTGTACCTGTATCAAAGTGGTTAGGTTGACACTTTGTAAAATTCTTACATATTTATAACTTTTATCAGTCATGTTCGGCTTAGTGGATTATTTCAGATTTTTAATGTTTTTTTTGAGGCTTAGGACTGTTCGATTTGAATTATTTCAGATTTTGAGGCTTTTCTCTGGCTTCTACATATTTATGAATTTTTTACGCTTTTTTTATCTTCATTATAATTTAAATTGTATTCTGAAACATATTTCATTTCTCGTAATAGCTTTATATTGGAATGTGATTGTGAATAATAATTGAATTCAAAAACATCTATAATCGAATTTCTTGCTCTTTTTTCCTTCTTCAAAACTGCCTACAAAGAGGGGTAATTTTAAATATTTTATTTTTAACAATATTATAACATATTTGAATTTTATAGTAATGATTGTAATATTTTGCCCATAAAAATATGTATAGAATTACTGAGATATCAGCTATAAATTTACTAAAGAATTGTATTATAAATAATGTAATTTATATGTAAAGTGCAAATATAATCCTTAGGAATAAATTTTATTATTATATTAATACAGTGTATAAGTTTAAAAATGTAAGCCTAGGAATAAGCTTTTATTGTTTTATATTTTATTACTTTTTATTCCTTATTTTAATGAAAATAATTTTTTAAATTGTACATGATGTTTGCTTCATTTCTTCTCCGAAGTATATATATATGATATATATATATATATATATATATATATATATATATATATATATATATATTATATATACATATATATATATATCGCATATCCATAATAAAATAATTATATCATAATATATTGCATATAATATATTTACAAATATATATATCTTTTTATATATATACATATATACAGTTACTATATATGAAGTAAAATTCACTAATAATTTATTGCATTAATAGTTCATAATCATTGCATTTGTAATGCATAGCATTTAGGAAAAAAAATAACAAAGACAAAATGTATTTTGATATAATCATTTTACTATATATATAGTAAGTGTATGTTTGTATGGATTTAGCAAAAGATATATTTTTGTAAGTGTATATTTATATGCAATATATTGTGATATAATTATTTTATTTCAAGGTGATAATCATGTTTATGTATATCACCTTGTATATATATATAGTAAAATATCGAAATAAATCACTATGACAAAACTTAATGATAAAATTATACAATAATTACATTATAATTCCTCACAAACTAACGAAAATAAAAAAAAATATGTTTAGATAATTTAAATTTGCTCACTGTACTTGCAGCTAGGCGTAAATGTTTGACGGAAAGTGCAAGAAATCTAAAATGGGGCGTTTTGACGCCTCGGCTTTGTATCTGTTTTTAGTAAAATAAGTATGTTTAGTGTCAGGAATATAATTATTTTCAAGTCTTGAATAGTGCTACGAAAAGTTATGTGGTTTTCGTAATAAAATAGTGAATATTATTATATTGTATGTTCACTGAAAATGAGTGATGTAATTACAGCACAGGTTGTGCAACTTTCCAATTATGTTCCCGTTAGAATATTAAGTCTGTGATAATGTGACTATTTAATATGTAATTAGAATCTAATTGATAATCAAAAAAAAAAAACATTAATATGATAGATATCAACATTTCAGTCTATTTTACAAAATTTGTGATTAGGGGCGCTTTATTAAAACTCAGGGAGGTGTGCGGCCGAAGGAGGAACTATTTTGGGTGCGCGTTCCAGTGGATATAAAAATTAATAATAGATAATACACAGAGCGCCTTAAACAGCATAAATTATGGCAAAAGTAGGTGCGTCGCTTATTAGTCATTCTAGGGTTATCTAACGAATTTATGTCTATGTGAATTCAATGCACATTACTTGTATCCTATTGAATAAGTGATATTTTTTCATTCGTTTTTCTTGATTTTCTGATAATTCCAATTTTTGACAGTATTTATACCACGACAACATACAATACACGAAAATTGCATGTGACGTTCTCATAGTTTGTGAGATAGAGGTCTGGGACAAACGGATGGACGAGCGAACGAGCGGACACCATACAGTCAGAATAATGTAAGGTAAACTAAATGAGCAAACAATTTGGAACTAGGGTGGGAAATGTGAGCAATACAAGAGTTTGTTTAAATGAGGACGTAAATCATATATGTGGGAGAATTGAAATAAAAAATAAACAATTTAATTTTGTGTCGTAAAAACGTCAATATCAGTTATGAAAAAAAAATATAAATCTTTTTACTATTAGTCCTCCCTACGTGTAAGTACCAATAGTGCGCAAAAAAAAATGTAAAATTAAATAGGAATTGTACAAGTTCTGAATAAAACTGCAATTGTAATCTTAAAATTCATGGATTAGTATATTTTCTATTTCATGGAACAGTCTAAAAAAGGTCATCAGATTTACCTCTTGTATTACTAGAGAAAGCTCGGAGTCGTGACTAAGCGCAAGCACTCTGCTTAGCCACCGGAGGCACTTGTATTACAGTGTGCATCTCCGACACGATTCGGGTTATTTAAATAATAAATGGAAAATAGTGTAAAATACATAAAATTAATCAATGTTATATATCAATATACAATTACAGGTTGAACTAAAAGTACCTACCTCAACTACAAAATATAATCATTAACAATATATTATTTAATTCGATATAACTTAATGTATGTTACGCCATTTAACTATGTTACTATTGTCAGGATTCTATTTATCTTCATAAAGAAAAGTATTTCAAAATCGAACAGGATGAATGTAGAAATCGTTTATTACAATGGATTTAGAAATATCTCATATCCTGAATAAATCCATATTAACACTTATCGTTCAGAAGTGAAAGCCTATCACACAGAAAAATAAATTGCCTTCCATCGTATCGCAAAATACCGCGAACCGTGTCCGATTCTATGCCAAAAATGTTCACATTTGTAATGACGTTTGGTTGTTCATGCTGGCCGAGTCGATTCTGCCAGTCGCATTACACGCATTCCGAATAGAAACAATGAAAGTCACCTTTGACGTTTAATCTAGTTAGATATGGAAAACAATGTAGTAAATAGGTATTATTTCTCCGAAACCAGTCGAATAATATTGAAGTACTTATCTATTAATTATCTAGACTAGAGTATAAGTGCGTCATGACACCTACTAATAATACGACACCTTACTCAATGCTTACCTTCATTTACCAAAAATTCTGATCAGATCTAATCAAACCAGAATTAGTATGTTATATTACAATCGATCTATCGCTCCCTTACAGTTTGATTAAAAAGAAGTTTTTCGTGTTTCAAGTTTCGTGTCTTGAAATACGCGTACATTTATGAAAAGATAGAGGGAGAGAGAGATATGTTTAGAATGAAACAAACATCTAGGCTATTTTTACTCCCAACTTCCAGACTCGAAACGTAAATAGAAATGAAAAACGAGTAGATCTTAATTTGCATGCGTAGAGTTTATATGAATGCGTTTTAATTATTTTTTTCATGAGTTATATCATAAAATGTATAAAAACATATATGGAAATGAGATTTTTGACGTTATCAAAGTTCATATGAATCATTAAATAGAAAATCGTTCAGTTCAAGTAACGTAATGTGCTATATTTTTTAACAACGGTACATTAATGTCATGTGTGCCTTGTATTTATTTCCTTTACGTTTGCAAAAAAAAATGAATCAAGGGGAAATTTGAAAATTTTTCGTTAGGCTCTGTAACTGTTCTGCACAGTTTATAAAACTAAATGCTGTACTTTAAGTCAATAAAAAAAGAGAAATGACTTGCTCACCACAACAATAAAATTAAAAAAACAATCACTATATAAATAAATTAAAAATTAAGTATTTTATGAAATGCATAAATAAATATTTTATGAGAAAAATTCATCAATTCCTAAAGTATTTATAAAATATATTTCATCCATAATATGAATTCTGCACAAGTGCATGTATTTAAGTTATAACAAAACTAATGAGCCGTCACGGGACGCCTGACAGATATGAAATATCGACTTTGTACAAGTAATATGCATTAAAGACAAGATTACGACACGACTAAATATGGCATAATGGAATAATGGAAAAATTAAGTATGACGTAATTTTTACAGAAAATGATGACTACATATTTAATTAACATTTATTTTCATTAAATACAAAAATTCAATATTAATTTCAAGTCGCCACAACTTAATTCATTTCATCTGTGACTTCAGTAGTTATATTCGATATTTCTCTATTTCAATATCACTGTGACAATTGCTTGTCACAGTAATAATGTATGATATAATAATGTAGCCGTAATCAAAATACAATCATATTCATGAAAATGTAGTTATATGTACGATGTGGCGACGCGTCACCATGCGCAAGCGACTGTGCGACTCTCTTCTCACTCGGTTCGATGGTGCTGTTAACAGGTAGACATTTTGACTATATATATTTTATGGTATATATATACCATTGTATAGCGTGGCGACCCGTCGCCACGGCAAGCGTCACCACGCCAATATTCCGGTTTACCCCGCGCCTATATATGTTTTACATCAATAATATGGGTGTGCCCGTGCTTTGTGGTAGATTCCTAGTTTTTCGTGTGATAAGTGGTGTTGACTGTTTATGCAATGCTTTTCATACTCGAACCGCAAAAATGTGTAGCGCCGTGAGAAAAATAAATATTATTACGTACGGCAAAAATTTTTAACAATTGACGAATAATACAATTTTTTTAAACCTCACAAAGATTCTCAAACATTGCAATGTTTTTTAAATAAAACTATTTCCTGCTGGCCGTGCATTATTTTACGCGTACCCGTGACATTTCGCTAAAGTACTTTCATCAAATCACCGTTCATGTTGGCCATTTCATCACAACCTTTATGCATTGCCGTGATTACCGTTAGGTAATTACTGTAATACAGTGGGTTGCACCTCATAAGGCCCTCAATATCAGGGCTTAACTTTTGCGGGGACTACGGGGAATGCAGCAAGCCACGTCCCAAGGTAAATACCTTTTTACCCTAAATAACTTAGAACCCATCAAACCAGGAAAAATAATTTAATGTGCTCTTCAGGTTTTTATCTCACATACATCGCACAAACAACAAATCAAAAACATGCCATATTAAGGAATTACTACTTATTAGGATAACCGAATTAGGAACCCTTATAGTTATGAATTCCCGTTTATCTGTCTATATGTTATAAACATTTTTCTCGATAATTATTAATATTATATAAAACTGAGGATCGCATAGCCATATATATTTAAAACGCTTGCAAATGTGTGATAGTTATATCACCATTTCTCTACAACAAAGTCACACCCTCCCTTCAATGGTATAAATTCAATTGTCAAAAAAAATTGACACCGATTTCATTTTGCTTTCGCTCTTATATGAATCCGTATTTTTAGTATTGATTTAATTATCGTTCCAGTGTATAAAGCTACATTGACTACGGACCGCATACTGAGCGCGCTTCGATACTCACTAGACCCGCCTTCTTAAACGCAGAAATTATAAACTTATCCTATTAATACCGTGCTTGGAATTCCGATGCCATAGATTAAAGAATAGGATTCATTTAGTTTAACGACTGACCGACACGTACTCGATAATTCCGGAATGGTGTGCCAGGTGTTGTAAATCATAAACTACAAAGGAATCCGAGTGTTTCAAACATATCGACTCCTTTATCTGTAGTGTTGAATAGACGGGATGTCGATTTTACAAATCGATGTACGAAGCGATGAAATTAACGATTTTTCGATAGCTTTGAGTATCGGTTCTTGGTTTCTGATTGTCGTATATTTGACAAATGAAAATTATGAAGTAGTTTCATTGAATGGCAAAATCGGATTAGAGATTACATACGAAACTTTCCAAATCCTCAACTCCTCATGGTTAACATTTATAACGCTTGAAAATATATAGATACATCTTATCTTAATATCCCTTAAACCAAAATTAAAATAACAGAAATCTCTTTTCGCCAATGTGTCCGCCAAAGATAGGATTTAACTAACAACATAAACAAAAGAATCCCATAACAAAAGATGGCAACATCAATAGCGATTGTAATTGCAATGTGGCAATCAAACATACACCGTATGGTGTCTGTGACTCATATTAACGATGTTATTCTTAAATAAAATTAATTGATCTATAGTTTTTTTTTTGTATTGCAATTCCTTTAATGCGTCAGTGACTAAAAACGTTGCCTTCAAATTAGAAGGCACCGCTTCCAAATCCTGACTCCCGAAGGAATGAATGACATAAACCCTGAACGACGCGCGAATGTGTCAGTGAGTTTTGACTTATTCGAATCAAATAAAATAAAATACTCTCCGTTTGTTCCGGAGATCGAGTTAAGCCGACGGTCCGGGACTTTGTCGTCATGACAATGGCCATCAGCGCCCCACCCGCACCAGACCGGCGTCTAGGGCGGACTTTGAAGTCCATGGCCCACGTCTGATATAGAAAGATTGCGGGCGGGTTACCCAATCAGTGGGTATTTAAAATCTGATGCAATAGAAACGATATTTTTTGAAGTTAGAATATCATATATCTATCTATCTATCATATTAGAGTTGATATCTTTTGCAAAAACCTCGTTAAACAAATAATATGCGATTAATTTGTGATTAATATTCAGCTACAATTTTTTTTTAAATTAAGCCATGGATCGAAAGGTTCGCTTCAAACATATAGACATTGAAAAGCTCTAATCGCCAAATTAAATACAAAATACGTATAACATGTTTAATTATAAATATTTGACCGAAACAATATTAATTAAATTCTCAAATGGCTAATCGATAGTTTTAACTAAGTACAGAATAGTAAAAATTGCGTGACACATAATCGACAACATAGATTTTTAATCTATCGATATTTCACAGAATCATACAGATAATTTGTAACGAAAACGAAAGTGGATTCCGATGAAACAAGCTCTGCGGGCTCCCTTTGTCGATGGCCGCAACCTGCTCCCATGAATATCGTTGTAATGAACTCTAACACGCACCTGTCACGTCGCGATGAATTTAGTGTAGGCCTTTGAGCGTACGATGTAATCGTCGATATCGATACTGTTTTACGACTCATGCTACGGCTCAATCTATGTATTTTATAAGGTTTAAATTTAATTGAAGACAGTGTTTTATCGACCATGTAAATAACTAGATAATTTGTTTCTATTTAAAAATTGTATTGTTGCGCCTTAGTCAAAAAAATCTAATCTAACAGACCGCTTCAACTCCGATTTTGAAACCATTCTTGATACGAATTTTAAAAATTAAATTTGTAAAATAATGAAAATTTACAAAATTAATGACACATCAGCTGTTTAATAAGTTATGCGTGCGTGGATTTCGTTATCTACACATATTATAAAATGGTAAGGAACCAAATACGTACATTAAATATTTTTTTAAAAGCGTAAGCTATATGTATTATATACATAATACAGAACCCAAAATAGCTGTTTTTTTTGAAATTGTTGTCTGTATACATATTTATCTTTTCGTTTGTTCAAGCATCGCTCAAAACCTTGTGGGTCGATTTAAATAAACGTTTTTATGTTTTATTGTCAGTAATCTATTGCGTAACTACAGACACAATTTATCAAGGTACGTAGCCTAGGGGCTAGACAGAGAGCAAATTAAAAATTTTCCTATCTT
Source organism: Eumeta japonica (assembly GCA_005406025.1). Lineage (NCBI taxonomy): Eukaryota > Metazoa > Arthropoda > Insecta > Lepidoptera > Psychidae > Eumeta > Eumeta japonica. The sequence goes on from BGZK01000704.1 coordinate 22,625, forward strand.
CAATTTGAAGTAATTACTGAATGCATTTGGATAAATGATACTTACCTATTGTCAGATTTATGAAAGTCCGAGTCCCACAAAAAAAAATGTATTCAACTATCTATAACTTTCTTATATTTTTAAATTAATAAAGTTTATGAAAAGGAAGAAATCTCCTTTAAGAAGAAATTGTAGCTTTAAATAAAACCATAACATGATGTCCAATATTTTCTGTGGGTGATGAAAAGCATCGAAGAAATGAAGAACAGCTTTCATGTCATTTTAAAACGTTGTTATATTTCATAATCACCGACTGAACGAAATTGTGGGCTAGTTAAACCATAAATCCTAAACGCCTGAACCGATTTAATGTATGTAATATTCCTAAAATTTTTACATCAATCCATATGATACAAAAATTAAGATTTGTAACGTAGACATGAAAGCCTGTATTTATGTTCAGTTTTATAACTTTTAATTTTTATAATGAATAGCTCATTTTAAAAATTATGAATTACTTCATAATTAATTGAATATAACGTGCAACACTTGTTAGTTGCGTTATACCTTTCCTAGATAACATATTTATTTATTTTGCTATTTGTTACATGTATTCATATTTTTTAATTATTTGGCGTCCATTTTCTAGCCAATATAACTTTTATAACAACACCACAAAACTTACCACAAAATCACACTTTAACTAGTTTTACATCAATAGTGCTGTTCAATCATGAATGAAAACTAATTTTTCAAATATAATTATAAAATTACCAACATTTACAATGTACATTGATATTAACAGTATTTATTGCTTTCACAATATGTTAAGCAGACGAGAGTGAAAGTCGACATGTAATATTATGCAAAGGTTAAGTCATTCCGACAATGATTTATACGCAGCGAGGGCGTTAAGTCCGAAATCAATTTTTAACGAATCATCGACTTTCGTGGAGAACGTCACGTTTTGCCAGCGGATTTGAATACAATCACGAATTCCCTCAAATCTTCAACAGAGATTATTTTTCTTCGAATAATGTTACGTCAACGAAGGTCAATTTTACACTCTGTGGCTTTATATCTCTACGTTCGTCTCGACATACAGAAGGCGTCTGTGAATATTGCAGTAGCTAGTGGATAAACTTTCGATTGTTGTTATATCGTTTGACAGCATCTCAAAATTGATAATCCGATTGTGTTTAATAGGAGTAACGCTGCCCAAAGAAGAGAAAGTTTTCGAGTAAAAACTCTGACAGATCAGAGATAAGTAGATTTATCTATTGTAAATTCGCAATTCTTAGTTTCACAGTCTCCAAAAATGAGCAATTTATCTTACTGCAAAAATAAATAGTTTCCATATCGATATTGATTGTAGTAAAAATACAACAAAAACACAGGATATTATCGATAAATTAATTATCGATTTTTTTAATCGTTACAACAAAGGGAATTACTATTCTCTTAATCACATCGAGGCATTCACAACGCGTATATTCTCTAAATACATGTACGAATTCAAGGGATTCCATCTGCTTCCATAGACTTTCTCGCTTTGACAGAACAAATATGTCTAACTGCTAAATTCGAATTTTGGAGGGAATTAAGATATTTTCATATATATAAGCTTTAAATTAGGTTCCTCTGTTTTTCAAGTTATACTTCTTTTGGGGCGTTATGAAAAAAATGATGAAAGAGTTTACCCTCATATTTCTTATATCATTATGTTTATGTATGTCATTCTTATATTTATGTATGTCTCCTTATTACTGTAGTTTTTGAGATGGTTTTCAACCATTTTCTCGTATTATTACACCCGTTAATTATTACATTCTTTGCAATCCCATATATATTTTTTTGTTTATCATTATACAGTATCCCATTGTTAGTTCACAAATATACCACGTGAACGGTCAAAAGTACTAAAACGTAACAGCGCGCGTGTCGTGCTATACCCGTTCATGCGTTACTAATTATTACAGCATAAAAACACAGCGCGTTGCAACTGTTCCTAGATAGTTCACGTATTATAGCCACGATATTTCCTACTATTGCTTCTATAAATTAGAAATACAAGGTATTGTGATGCTCATCAATATTCAATTTATTTTCCATAATAAAAATGGCAAATAAATGACTAATTATATTTTAGATCTTGATAATTTTTAGAATAAAAAATCTTTACGTCACTTCAAAGATCCATTTCCCATTTTGAATTCGTCAAGTGAATAAATTCAAAAGATGATAAGTATCTGACAATACAAGGTTGTTGTGTCAAATTTAGGATTCACGAATTAGACGAAATCACGAATATACTTTCATTATTTTGAAGTAATATTTTGACAATAATGATTTCATCTATTCAATACTTATACTTCTTAAAGTTCTTTACACAATTATGCAGCACGCCACAGCAAGCTTTACGTCTACTACCATAGAGGAACTATGTACTATCTTCAGTATAAATACTACCTACAGTACTGGGAAATATATATTCTGCCTACAGAACATGATTCATAGATTTTGTAAATAATATAGATGTTCCGAAGCCAACGCTACGACGTGCTCCTCGTGTCTACTCTAAAAACATTTGATTTGGAATGTTTATAAAGTGCTTTGAATACTTCGATACGCTTTATAACTGCCATAGAGGAATTCAGTTAAATGCTTTGAATTTCTTTTGCATTTTTAATTCAGAAATTGGAGAGAAATCGCATTAAAAAGTACCTTTGAAGCAGGTATGCTCGCTAGCAGAATTTCAAATCCGTACGATATCAAAAGATTTCTGTTTATTTTGTGAAAAGCGCTATCGCATAATATTTCGTTTGACGGGTTAGATTTTTTTTTTGGGTTCTAGCTATTTCTAACTCAATTCTCCGCGTATTGCGTCTCTTTTCTTGGATAATACTACTTCGCTTTATCTGGACTTCCAGAATGTTTATCAATGGTATTGGTCACGGAAAAGGGTTATGAGTGCACTTAAGAAAGTGACGCGTTGACTTCAAAAGCTTAAAACAATGAATATTTTAAAAAGTCGTATACTACAAGTAGTTTAAGGTCCGAATAAGGAACGACCTCCGCCCGTCTGTTTAATGGATGAAAAGTATTATGTCACAAATTTATTACGTTAAAAAATATATCGCCATGGGTTGGCTAAAAAGTTCCAAGCCAGACCATGCCTATTAAAAATTAAAAAATTACTTTTGTTATTATTTTTTTAATTTAACGTCATTCAAACCAGATTTTTCGCATACAACCCTACATCACCGTGTTCGCAATAAAATAGCGTTTATTTTGATATATTATAACGTTTGTTTATTAAACAGATGGTTGTAAATTAATAGTATCGACTAAGCTATTTATTCCTACCAAGCCAATAGTTGCACTAGGAAAAAAAATAGGCAACTCAAAATTTGTAGAGGTATATTATATAGGCTTCGTACTTTTTGTCGGTATAAAGTTTGTTCGTTGAAGTAATAAGTGCTATGTTTAAAGACCTTATATTTAATTTTTAATGAATCATTATCTAGCCAGCAACTCTTTAGTCAACCCTCCACATCCATTGAATAGATGGGTGGAGGTCGTTTTATAATTCGGGACCTTTACTAAAGTTCTGTATAATTCTGGGATATAAAAATAGTGTTCTAGTCTTAGTAATTATTTTCTTGAAATTATAATCCATTATCGCAGTTAACAGTTAACTAAGAATCAAATAAGTATGTCTATATCACAATATATTCTTCCTACTCTAAGAATTTCGAAACTATTATTTTGATGAAATGTTCACTTTTTTGAACAAATCCTACCTAAGATTCAGCACGAAACATCAGCCCAAAACAAAAAATTGACGACAATAATTACAATCGTAAGGTTTTTATTCAGCTGCACTTATTATTAGATTTCTTTAGATTTCTTTAGAAATCTAACTTTTGTGTTTAGTCTCATGGCGGAACTTTGCAGATATTTTTGGTCATATAATGTTCTCTGTGGCCGTGGAGGTTCAGAAAATAGCATTGGTTCAAAGTGTATATATATATATATATATATATATATATATATATATATATATATATATATATGAGACATAAGTAAGTTTAGGAATGGTGGCCATTTAAAATTTCGAAAATAGTATAAAACGATTTTTCAATGGCCTTTTTACGAAATAACTTTTGTACGATGAGATTTTGCTCATGTGTGTAAAAATCACATAATAGTTGATGAAATAAGCTTTCAATTAGATTTTTAACGTTTATTTTATAGTAATTTTTACCACTTTAATCACACTTTTTTTAAAGACCCCAGAATGATTTCAGTATTTCTGACCTTCATAATGAGGAAATTCCAGTACCGAATTTCCTCATTATGAATATGAAAATACGAGACAAAATTGTGACATACAGACAAACGTACAGGCGTACAAGCCCACTTCACGATAAAATTACATAAATTACTTACACAACAATCGTAATTATATGAAATCTTTACCATCAAAAAGAGGAAAAAGTTCATAAATTACAACTTATACAGCGTCCGTTTTGATATCGGCCGTTTCGAGAAATTACGCTTTCACGAAAGAAGCAAAGTATAAAAGCTAAAAATATTCCCATGCGAAACAATAGCGGAACTATAATCGCGCCTAGAGAACGCCGCGCCGGCGTTAGCGCGGCCGCCGATGAACCTGACCTCCGTCTGCTGCGCATGCGCCGGCTTGTATTGAGCACAGCGCTCATATTTGACGTGCATCGATGCATCGGAAACGCACACGGGTTTTCTCGTATTCTATTCTCATAGAAAACTTCATTCGTGATTCGTTCAGGTGACCGTATTATTCAAAATTCTTACAAGGAAGTAGTCAATTCTTTTCGTGTTGTCCAATAATTTCTTTTTTCACGCTACTACTGAGAGATGGCGTTTTTGGACAGTTATTTCACATCGAGGATCTTGGATTTTGAGTGTTTTACGCCAGCCCAGTGCGGTTTAAAAGCTACTCGCCATCGTATTGCCACTAGCACAGCAACGGCATCGAAGACCGACGGTCTAACTTGCAATCTGAGACAGGCAACGAGAGTCTATTGGTCTCCGGTCAGGATGAAAATCCGATGAATTCTGCTTCAAATGCAATGCTTGCCACTGAACTCTATTTGTGGTTGATTTATTTCTTAAATATTCAAACAGCTGCACAACAGAATATTTAATGTTCTATTAGCATTAGAATCGTAATCACGAATTCGAATGTCAGTGACATTTTTACTGAAACTGATTCTTTAATCTATAGTTGAAATTCTATAATAGATATACATCTATTTCTTAAAATTCTGTAAAATCCTTATCTATCTGAGATATCATAATTCGTGTATTTAACGCTTAATAATTAATACGAATTAAGATATACAAGAAGGTTTTCGTTAGTATTGCACGAGACGTTAGTATAAATGATTTTAATAAATAATTATGGCGCTTGCAGATACAAAAAAAAAATATGGCCGTAAATACATAATATTTTCACTTATTATTATGAAATGTTGACAACTAAATGAATGGATCTTATTGTGTTGACATAAAGAAGAATGTAGTTCACATTCTAGTCAGGAAGAAGGAAATGGACGACAAAAGACGTGTGAAAAAAACCTACTAATCAAAGCTGAAATCGAAAGTGCCCAGGCCGGCCGACTGGCGGCGCGCGGCTCGCACGCGTTTCTGCATCCACACTAGCACGCAATACACAAACGTATATCCTCATTAGCATATTAGTTTGTTAATTGCACAACTATACGCCTTATGTTGACCTTCCCCTTAATAAAACTTTACAGGGGAAAGGTGTTATAATGTAACACAACTTAATAAATAGACCCCGGTTTATTAGGTTGTGTTACGTACTTTTATAATTATTAGTAGGAGAAGTTCTTCAAATGAGATCGCTGTATAAACAAACCGTACGTTTTTACTAATGCAAATTCTGATTTTAATTTGAATCTGCACAAGAATTGGAATAAGAAACACGTAGCTCTGAGCTGTCGCCGCATTTTGGATGTATTTTTAGGTCTCGTGGAGATACCTAAGTATACCTAGTATTCCACGGACAATAGGTTTGCAAAAGCTCACGGCCACAAATGCTTTTGTGTATTAATCAAATATAATTTATGTCTATATTAATTTAATGAAGTCATAATAAAATGTAAGATTGATTGATCTATATCTAATTCAGCCGAAAATATTTAAATATTTTTCATCATATTACTTGATATGAATATACTGGTTAGGTAGTTAGTTATTCGGTATTGACATAATATATTCATAATAAAATGTTTACACTTCGATCGTTAGCCACCGTAGGTGAGTCTAATCAATTTTACTTCAAAAGTGATCAATGGATAAAAAAAACGACTTTTATCGTGGATAAATAAATACGATTTTCGTATTGCTATCCGAAGTCATAATTATGATAAATGCGACGGTCCATCAGTCAAAAATAATGACTTGATAAATAACAAAATGAAAATAGGCAACGACTAAATCGGACTTTGTTTTGTGGCAGCGGCTCGATCTAAAAGTTGCCAATTCTGGGTCGATGCGGGTACTTCTACGAAACGAGTTTTAATGTTTTGATGTTACGTAACGCGAGAAAGATTTACATACCGTTACATACGTCGTTGACTATTACCGATGTCGGTTTCCTTTCTAAACAATCACAGGCATTTAACTATTACGCATTATATATTTATGTGACAACCGTTGCATAATTCTTGTTTGTTATTAAAATTGATTTTATTAAATACTAAAGACATAGTATTTATTTGCAAATACTATACACATTTAAACGCTTTAAAAATAGTATTTATGTGAAAACATTTTTTTAGTACCTATCTGCTAAAACACGCTTAAACTAAAAAATACTAAGTGTAACTATTATCTTCTAAAAATATAAGTTATTAATACTAAAGCTATGGAGTTTTACACACTGGAATATATGGATATTCCAGAACGTATCTAAAAAATAAGTTCATATCTGAAAACATGTCCATTTGATGTCTTTGTCCACTTAAAGCAAGTACAGTCCCTGATAAAAATGGGATCACAAAATTTAATTTATATTTTTCTCTTTACACTTGTATTCTAATTGGAAACTTTCCGCGGAAATAAAATTTCATGATTTGAAACGCAAATTTCTGGCCAATGTTAATCAAAACACGTTATTCTATAATTTAATTTTACATTACGTTACACTATTAGTTATTTCTCAGCACAAATGAAATCAAAAATGATAGGTTCTTTGGATAAAAAAAATCTTGTCATAAACGTGTCTATTTTAATTCTTTAAAAAAAAATCACAGACCTGTTACGTATTTTTTCATATGATTAACACAAACTGTAATTTATTTTCTAAGCCATTGCTGGCCTATCTACATGTAAATATAAAAAAATATTTATAGCTATATGTAAATTGTGTTGCCAGGCATCCGGATAAAGCTGGACATAGTTAGGCATTTTGATTGCATGACCGGCCAAAATAAATGGTGTCTGGCTTGTCCGGTTTTTTCATTTCGTAAACGAGCGAATACATATATATATATATATATATAATACTAAGACACAAAATCCTCAATAATGTAGGGTGTCCGGTCTTTAAATCCAAATATCCGACCAAACTGGCTGGTCTGTCCGGCTATTAGGTTTGGCAAACTGGTAACTCTACATGTAGTTAAGGACATTCGTTTATATAACAATCAGACCTAGCAGGACGAATTCTTTGCACTCATTCGTGTGAATGTCGAATTTTGTAGCGACATTTATCTCGAGAAAAACCACAAAATTCCACAAAACTTCACCACTTCCAGTTAATGTCCTTTTAAAAGCTCCTACTAATCCGGCCGCGAAGCACTTAAGCGCGCGCCTGTACCGCTCGCGCCGCAGATAACAGCAAACAAACTGGCTCTCGGATTTCTCTTTCTTTCTCTGGCTAACGATAAAAACGTGTACACAGGGAGGTGTGAAGTGAGCGATAAAAATATGAAACGACCCATAAGGAAAGAGGGCAGCGACGAAAAGTGTGCATCGCGAGGACACGAGCTTTGTTTACTCGGATCTAATGTCAACACGCTTCACCTTATCTCGAGCTTTTAGAAGGTTTTTTTCAAACCTTTAATAGGTCCCAAAAAGTTTTAAGCGTGTCACGTTTAAAAGTTAAAGCGACATTTTAAGGCATAACACGCTAGAGACTTACGTGATTTGAAAAAGTTTTATTGAGTGTGAACGTAGTGAGAGTTGTGATATTGAAATAGGTAAGAAGTTTTTTAAAACATAAATAGACGACAGTTGAATAACAGTCAATGTGTACGAAAACTTTAAATAAATTAATACGGATTAATTTGCCTTTGAATTACTTTTATTTCGAACGTTTACTTTGATTTACTTGAATTTATTACAATTGTTTTATTTTTTGGCAGTGTAGTAGTGTTTTTTATTATTATTTTTACTAGCCTATGTTACTCGTAATGATGCAAAAATTTTAATCATAACTTAATCATCTACGTAACCATTCGCTCCTTTAGACATTTGCAGTCTTATTAAAGCCCGATTAAAAATTTTGCCACCAAATGTAAAATATTCGTTTTGCACGTACACCCTACCTATATAAAATATATGTATGTAAATAATATAGTTTTGGTATGTGCTTACCAAGGCCTTCAATTTGATAACCACACTGTAATAATTTAAGATTTTTTTCTTACATTTGCCGTTGCCGTTACTTACTGCCGCTAGGCGTATTTAAAAAAAAAATATATCAATGTTACTCAGGATGATACAAAACTTCAAACGATACTAACCCTACATCAAAATTTGTTCAGGCATTTAAAAGGTATGTTGGAAAAAAAACGCACATGAAGCCCAGAAATATTACACTAATTTTTTTTGGACAATCGTATAAAAAGTGCTGTGCCAAAAAAGTAGGTAAATAAAACTAGCAACCAAATAGAGTCTAAAAGAGAGCAAATTTCATTTGGAAAGAAAAATACTTAAAAATTTTTAATGTTTCCAACAATTGTATAAAACTTTGAATTAAAAAAATACATGGATAGTTCGTTTTATTTTTTAATTCGCTTAACTTTATGAGTTTAAAATCTTACAACTTTTGAATCATAATATTGTATCCTAACAACGCGAACTATTTTCCCTGCGCAATAGAAGTACATAAAGGAACATATATTTAGATCACGTATTATATGCATTTTTTTTTTTCATTTATCTACTGCTTCTTCTTACGAAGCATGGATTCCATTACGTTTAAAATTGAAAATAGTAGCTTAATTAAAGCCTTAATCGGCTGATGAAATTGTAATTAAAAGATGTATGCAGCTCGGAATAGTAGCTTTTTAGATGCATATACATCATTAGCATATCAACGCGGGCTCGATAAGAAAGCGCACTGTGTGAGCTTTCTGTGCGCTGTCTGATAGCTACGCCGCTCCTCATTTACAATATGACCGGAAAGTTCTGTTCCCAGCATCCGAACACAACCTCTTACGCGGTCAAATGAAACGTACAGAAGATCAGAAAGGTTAAAAACGGAATACGTTATTTTTAAAAAATCTACGTTACTGTAATTTTTAAAATATACATTTAGGTACTACATGAATACATCTTCTTCCTTTACTCAAAAAAAAAAATCTGCCAAAACTCTGATTACAAAATATAAAATAACATTTATAGTCCACAAAATAACATTTATAGTACACAATACAATGTACATATTTCAATATTATAAACAATATTGGCGATCGCATGTTTTTAACGTAACTAATTGAATACTATACTTAAAATCAGTAGATTAATATTCATAAATGTAAAGATTTCGAACAACTCACCGCTGCGATGCCCATGGTCCTATCGACTCTATCGATCCTACGGTCACTGTACTATGTCCCTGTGATCATCACTCGACTGACGCCGTGTATCAGCCCCTGGTCCTCACATAATCCACCTGTTTTCTTGTTTATTTCAAATCATAACACAAACTCGGATCGTTACACCGGCGGCATCGTGCGCACGTCTGGCGTGTCCTCTTAACGAGCGATGTCGAAGTTGAACCGCGAACAACTCGATTCCCACGTGAGTGAAACGCGCGATCAATGGAAGCTGCGCGCGCGTCGAAAGGTGGGCAAAAAGCGAATGAGCGCGGGTCCGCGCCGCGGCTCGGGTAATACCAGCCCCGTCCCGCGCCGGTCTACCTGACCCGCCGTCACGGATTACATCATGATCCCGTAGGACGATGCTCTGGAATGTCTGTGGTTTAATTTATAAGCAAACGACCACTGTTAGGGTTCCGTACAAAAACTGGAAAAACGTAACACTCGTCGGTCTGCGTAGTGCGCATGAAGCGTTTCTTTTACTCTGACACCAATTAAGTAACGCGTAAATTTGAAACATGTAATAGTATTATATAATAACATCCAAAAAACTTGCAATAAATGTAGTCATAATAATATAATAGAGAATTTTAAAAATATTGAGTTTTAAAATGAAATTAATGTGAAATAATAGAAAATATATATATATTAGTCCTAGCCTGTGCAGAATACAATTTTTATTAATATTTATTATTGTGTACAGATTTTAGCTGAATGAAGACGATATATATTCTACACGTATATTTTTACTTATGTATGTCTCCGATTTCTCGGAAACGAATTAACCAATTTGGATAGTTTAAAATGTATAATTGTTAAGGTCGATTCAAAAGTGATCTCATATATTTTACAATAACATGAAACATACCATTTCACAAAAACTCGGAAAAAAAATGTGTAGTCATGGATTTATGCCTTTCACGGATTTTTTTAGTTTTATTTCTCAAGAGTACTGAATACGATAATTGCGACCAGCTGGTTACGTTACTTATCCTGCGTTATGTATACAGAAACTAGCTTTTGCTCGAGGGACGCCCCCATGAAAATATAATTGATTCTTCGTTTTCTATATCAAGTAATCTTGCTATCATCGACACCAATCCGCTCCCGTTTTCGATTTAAGTTCCGATTGCACAGTTAATTCCAATTACGTCTTATTTTCCATTCCATTTCCGCGTCTCTCTTTTTTCCAGTCGTACTATCGCTCTTGATTACGATATCGCTCTCGTTTACGATATCTGTCTGGATTACGATATCGCTCTCGTTTACGATATCTCTCTGGATTACGATATCGCTCTCGTTTACGATATCTCTCTGGATTACGATATCACTCTCGATTGCGATATCGCTCTCGATTGCGATATCACTACCGGTATCGATATCTATTCCGGTTTCTTGTTAATTATTGCAAAGAATCGTATTAGCGAGAGGTACAAAATATCATACTTACCTATAATGCAGAAAATATTATATTTGTATGTTAAATTTTATCTAAATCCGTCCAGCCGCTTATGCGTGATTGACTTCCAAACAACCTAACATCGGCACAAACATACAAACCATGAAGAAAAACATACAAACCAACAGACAAACAAACAGACAAAAAGTAAGCTATGCGCTTTCCCAGGACTCAGACTATCTCCATACCGAATTTCATCTTAATCGGTTCAGCGGTTCAAACGTGGAGAGTTAATGGATAAACAGAGATGCTTTCGCATTTATAGTATTAGTACGGATTTGACCATAAAAACGTATTTTTTCTTATTAATACATTCTTAGTAATATAGATACGTAAAGTACCAATTATTCACACCCTACAATTTCCCAATGGTATATAGGTAGTGCTTGGAGAAGTGCATGGAGGCTACTCCATTGAGTAGGAGCGATCTCCGAAAACCTAAAGGTTTTGGAAACCAACTAACCTAATCAATGACAGAAAATGTGTCCGAGGGTGGTTGGTTGCGTGCCTACCAAAAATGTAGAGACGCTGGGATGATTATCGGCACTACCGGAAAAATTCGGCATCAGAAATGGTTTCCCAATTTCTCAGTACAAAAGAAATATGAATACGATATGTGAAATATTATTTCGTATTAAAAACTGATATAAGATAAAATGCGACTGCTTCTTGAATATTTTAGTCGGCACTGACTCTAAGGACAACTAACTGAATTATCGTAAATATTTAAATAGCGGAAATTTCATAATATTTATTTTATTTTATAATTCAATTTTTGTATATGATTAATACGTTTGTAGCTTCTTAGTATACATTATTTTAAAATCTAATAGGTACTCAGCTAATTTAAGTAGATCTTGATAACAGTTTTCATTTATTTATAAACGTTATTCTCTAATGAAATACGCATGTATCATCCTTACACTCAGTTTTTGAAAAGGTTGTTTTGATGTTCCATTAATAATAAATCCTTAATTATTTATGTACCTTCATTAAAATTTATTAGGAATTACTAAAATAAACACTTCAATTAACCTGTTCTTTTATTTTTGAAACCGCATTTGCAATTTCAATTGGTATCTTTAAAATGTCGTACTAATGCTCTATTTTTATAGTTATCGTGTTTTTCTCAAACACCACAGATATATAAAAGGACGTACCTCCATAGTGAAGCGGCTAGAACCAGTCACAAGGCTTTACTATACTGCTACCTAATAGTTTTTTAGTAATAATTTAATCCTGCTGACGTATATTTTTAAATACTTCAAAGTTATTAAACATCTCATAAGAAAATTCATCTTCAAAACCACTGCACAATGGTTCACTTTATCGACAGGTTTTTTCAGAGTGAAATACCTCCTCATAAAATATTTATACTAAAATAGCGTATAATGGAAAATCTTTTTATTTTATTGAATTCTGTAGCCATAGCAAAAAAAAAACCGACCAAGTGCTCGTCGGGCCACGTGAAGTGTTCCGTAGTTGCCCGTTATATTATACAGACTTAAAAGGGTGATTATTGTTTGATACTATGCACCTATTAATCATTGGTTTCACTGTTTAACGGCTAATAAATATGTTATGGTTTCATAATATTGTATGGTTCATAAACTTATATTTACTACCTGTTTTGCACAACCAACAACTCATTTAAATAATTTTCAATGGAATTTGTACTAAATTTTGCTTTTTACTGTTCCAAGTGCACAAGTTGATCGACTATTACTCGTTAACTTGTAAAACCTTAACTGTCATAGTTTTCCTTTTAACTTCATTATATAAGAAAATGTGAATTTTTTCACATATCCAAGAATAACCATTTACCTGACAGGGCTGCGGGAACACTTGGTTCTAACAAAAATTAGCATTTTAAAGATGGTTTTCACTGACCATTGCAATATTTTTGAATAAACTATCCAACGATATTCCACACCGTCGGATACACGAGAAAAAGAACTACCTCTCGTGTAGGGCCTAATATTTTTTTTTATTAAAAATTCTATTCTACCAGTTTGTCGTGGCACGATTAATACGAGTATGTATACCCATATCAAATTACAGTTTTCTACTACTAGGAATCTCCGAGTCTCCGACGTATCCACATGACGAAATTATAAGGGTTCCATGTTGACTATGAAACCTTAAAAAAGAGAAACAACTGTATTTCTGTCATGCCCACAAGTTCAGTCGTATGCCACAGCCTTGCAATTGCACCATTTTTATAAAAAATCTAATTATATTTTAGAGGTAGGTATATTACATAAAGCGGCATGCACTCGTACAACATAAAAATATTTCGGAATAACCTCCAATACATAAAATTCTTTACATATGCAGTTACAATCTAATCGCCTGTCGATTATGTTTAAAATGAAATTTAAACATCACGGCCTCTCCGTTTAATTACAATCTAAGTTCATTGTAATAGCAAACTTCGATTGGTTTTTTTTTTTGGTCGGTACGAAACTTTGGATGCTGGAGTTCATTTCCCGCCTTGGCCCGGTTTTTGTATTGTTCTATTCGTCTATAAGTTGAGTCCGTCGCGCAATACCGTGATCTCGTTTTGGAAGACATTACTTACGGTTGAACAACCACGAAGAGTCGAATCTGTATGCCGAACGTACGAAGCCATTCGGGGAAATTGATGAAATTCACAGCGACTTAAAACGTGTGGCATGTATTTAAGCAGTTCGCTTTCGCAAAAGTACTTTATTCCGTATGCGTACATTCGGACCGCGGTGGTTACATTGCGTATATTTTTCGACTTGGCTGCATTCAGAACGTAACGTAACGTAACACACACTTCGAGAAATGTCATTACAAATCTCCTTTTATTTACTAGATGTTCATTGCATTGCAATTAGGGTCGTATCGATGCGTGTTCGTATTAACTTTGATTTTTCAGAAGTTTATCGCTTCTCCTAAACTACTACTGTAATACTATGAAACCGTTCATTAATAAAACACCATCAATTCAAGATAACAAACCTTCATAAAAAAAGACAATATGTATAAGCTATAATTTTATAATTTCAAATAATTAAACCACTAAAAATGTCATAAATTTTCAATATTAGGATAGAAATTGCGAGAATAAAGTTAAAATCGTGAAAGAATTACAAGAATAAAATTAAAAGTAGGTACATCAACAATCAGAGGGAGGAAGGTTATGAAAAAATTGTATGTGTATTAGTGTCGATACATAAACAGTGAAACTTCTTTATGACATCATTTTTCGAAAAATGATCCACTATTTACAACTTTACAGAAATTGGTTAAATAAAACTAAATTAGATAAAGTTTGCGCAAAAAAAAATCATTTTGTATTAAATTAACGCTACTTTATTATCATAGACATGTATACAAATAATATAATTTTTTCACCTTATTATTGCTATTAGGATTATTATAGCATTTCATTGTTTATTATTGAATTATTATTATCATTCTTATCTTTATTATATATTTTTGTTAATTCATGGCTTATGGTAACTAAAATTTGAAATATATGGTTTACATTCCACGGAATTTAGTGACGTAGTAAAAACTCCATCAGTTGTAGTGCCGGATCTTGTTGCTGATGTTTGAGGACTGTTTTTCTTAGACAAATTCTATATATTATAGAAAAAGAAAAAAATGTACATCTCTGTTTTCATTTTCTAACTGTGTACAGTTTATTTTTAAATGATTAATTTTTTTTTATTATTAAAATTGATTGACGTTTACTAGATTAACAGTCGTATTAATTAATAATTGCCAGTTTAATGAAATTATATACATTTACCGATCCTTACAATCAAAAACTGAGGTTAACTTGAAATAACCTAAAAAAATAAATACCATAATCACGCCCACGTGTTGGATGAATTAGCAATAAAGTCATAATCACTTACTTTCGTTAAATATCCACTTATTTCACTTCAATCCACTTAATCCACTTATAAATCCACAGAATTAGAATAAATCCTTTTATTTTTTTGCCTATCACTTTATTATTGAAATATTATTTTTCACTTCACTACTGAGTCTTAGAAATAAACAAGGCGCGTAACAGAAAAACGTGACGACGAAAATTTCTCTCATACGTAGATAAATACATTTCACAAAAAAAAAAATTAAAACGTGCATGTAAATTAAGAAATACTATATGTTGTCGCATCGGGAAATTAGTTCATTGTAACGAATCATATAAATATTATTATATTTATAAGATAGTATAAATATTTAATTTGTGTTAACACAAATAAAATTTTGATTGATAAACAATCATAATTGATGATTGCTTTTCCTTATATTACTTTCTTCGATTTGTTCCGGAAGAAACATTTACCCGTCTTTACTTTAACCACGCTTTGCAGACTTAGAAACAATGGCTACTACATAGAGAACACTCAATATTTGTTTTCCTAAAAGAGCGTATCTCACGCCGTATTCTTATGAAAATCGACCACAACTCACTAAGTTCTAACGTAAATTTTACGTTGTCAACACGAAGGCTACTTACGTACTAGCGATCGACTGTCTAGACCACTTTGACCTTCATTCAGTACCATGGGAGCTAGCTCTCGACATTCATTGTGCAGGCTTTACCAACTTTTTATACAAACTCAAAGGTAAGGCTACACTTCTTGGCGCCAAGCTTTATCACTTCAGTTTTTGTTTATGGAAACTCTATTTTAATATTCATGCAGCCACAACTTCTAGAGTAATATAGTATATTAAGAGGTATATAATTTCTTTCTATCTGACGTCAACGAATATAAGGAATTTAAAAGATTATATTAAAAATGCTTGTCTAATTAATATGACTACTACTATACTTACTATCTAACTATTTTCGTAATAAGTCATTAGTTTTTCATACAAAATGGTCATTTGAAAAAACGTTATTTTATTCTTTCAAGAACTTAATACTCCAATCTGGTTTGACACGTTTTAAGTAATAAGGTTTTTCTTGTTTATGTTATCTTTATTTATTTCTTTATTAAAAGATTCCTGAGGGTAATAAGGTGGCAACGCACTTTAAAAAAAACCGGCCCCAGTGTGTGTCTAGCCACATGCAGTATAGAGTTCCTATTTGTTTGTCACAATATGCAGACTTAGAAGGGACCCTTTTTGTTTGATACTATTAACACTGGTCAACAGTGATTTTGTTGCTCTAGATATAACATCGATTTTGGATATATTTATGCTCACAATTCATGAAACTATCAATAATTTTCTAAGATTTGCTCTGGTTTTTTTTTTAATCTTTATTTTCATTTTACATTACAAAAATCGGAAAACATGAAACAAAATATCAGGCATATTTATAATGTCAGTTTTGTTTTGAAAAATAAAGGTACATCGAAAAAAACAGAGAGAACAATGTCGAAAACATATTTTATATTTCAATAAAACGCCGTTTATGAGCTTTTCTTTTATAATTTTTAAGGGGACAATCTCTTTTTAAGGACCAGCAGTAATCTGCCATCATGTGACAATCCCACCGACCCTGATACCTTTCTTCCATCACTTTCAGATCCTGGTGGAACCGTTCCCCCTGTTCCTTACTATAATTTCCTAAGTTATCCAGAAATTTATCCAGATGATTGCGGAGATAGTGTAATTTGATACTCATATTTGCTCCTAATGTCTGAAAGTTTGTCAACATATTTTGCACAATTTCTTCATAATTTGGTGCTTTATGGTTACCTAGGAAATTTTCGACTACCAACACAAACTTTTCCAAGCATCACTTTCCGGAACAGTCATAACTTTGATAAAATCGGTATCTTTCATTAATTGCCGTATTTAGGGACCATCAAATATTCCACCTTTCAGCTTTTCCATACTAAGCTTCGGAAATTTTCTACAAATGTAATTGAAACAATTTCTCAATTTCTTTCTGATGAACTCATGTTTTAAAAGACAAAACAAATATATTTAAATGAACATTTAGTAAATAAAACAATGTGTTGACACATGACAACTTATACATACATATTCACGTGTAAATACTTCAATATATTCAAATAACTAAGATCTCAGCTGTTCTGTGGAGTAAAGGGCCTGAGAGAGGATCACGTGATGTTTGTATGCGCGAAAAACTGCGCAGAACCCTAATCATGACTGGAAAATTAAATATTATTACTAACAAGCCGGTAATTGATCAAAATATAAGGTATGCAACAATTATAAAACAAGAGCACATTCAATACTTTTATGAATAAATTCGTAATCTGGGTACTTAAAAATATCAAAATTGGCTAAAATATCCAGAGCAACAAAAAAAAAATTTTTTTTTGTAGAGCTGTGTAATCTATTATATCAATAAAGTTCACGGTTATAACTTCTAATAACATTTAAAAACGGCTCCCAATAGAAAGGGTTCTAAGGATGTTATGATATTATATTTTCATAATTTTAGATGGTTCGTAAGCTTATATTTACTACCTGTGTTACACAACCAACAACGTCATCTCAGTGATCCCCACACTTAATTCTAACAAAAAATAGCAATTTACTATTTTGCTAACCGACCTCTCAATCGAAAAGTTATTTTCACAGACTCTCAATGTTTTTGAATGAACTATCCAAAGATACCTCATGCTATGCGATAGGCGAGAAAAAAATTCGGAGACGTACCCTAAAAAAATTGTTTTCCAAAAAAATTTTCATACTGCCACTTTGTTGACATGATTAATATATACACTCAAGACAATTTATAGATTTCTAGTACTGAGAGTATTTGAGCTAAGCCTCGGACAGACAGACCGATGGACGGACGGACAAACGGACTTTACGAAACCATAGAGTTTCCTTGTTGACAACACGACCCTAAAATAATTGAACACTGGTGCGGGTCACATACATCGATTGTCTATCATATTTTTTTTAAATCTCACCCAAATTTATTTGTCATAATTAAAAAAGGATATGTAAGGTTCCGAATTGTAGAGCGGAATAGGCGTTCATGTTTGTCTCTTTCTAACAACGCTTTTTTTTTTCATCGACTTTCAAATCACAATGATGCTAAAGAAATTTTCACTTGAAAAATGTAATTTAATTGAAAAATCCGTCAAACGAGTCTAGACATGAAATATCTTTGACTTGCATTCTAGCTCTATTGACTGTGTACACGACGTTAGCGCCGTCTAACGTCCGCAACATTTTGGGACTTATCCAATATTTGTATATTCATGAAATAATAAAACCGATGATTGTAGAGTTGTTTATTAGACATTATTATCGTCAACATTATCATTATCATCGTTATTGCTTTTGCCATTGCCATTGCCATTGCCATTGCTATTGCCCTTGTCATTGTCATCGCCATTATCATTGTCATTGTTATTGTCATTGTCATTGTCATTGTCAATATCATTGTCATTGGTATTGTATATATCATTGTTTTATCATTGTAGGTCGAACAGGCACATTTTCATGCTGCAGTCAAGTTAGCCACAAAATGACTCTAAGATGTAACGTAGAGCTAAGTATAAATAAAATGTCTGCCTACGAATAAATACATACAAAGAGTCTGCATATTTATTTTAGCAGTTTTTATCGTCGTTATGGTATTTGACATGGGTGACATTATTAGCGAAACATCAACGCACCTTCAAATAAATGTGTCAAAAAATCATATACTGTTTCTATAAATTAATGGATGATTGTGACTTTAATGTTTCCAATATTAATACGGTATATTTTTGCATTGTTGTCTATAGTTTGTGCTTATTGTAAATCATCTGATGGCTTCAAAAATTATTACGTAAAGCGCATCAATGATACAACTTATTTAGTCACAGCTTACTTGAATCAGAATAATTTTTCGGAATACAATTGGAAAAACAAAAACGGTCTATTGAGTAATGAATCTTTGTTGGAGGAAAAAATTGTATCTAGTTTACGCAACAAGACATTAAATAAAATTATGTTGGTCGGTGGTAAGAAGAATAAATACAAATTACCTGGATCTTTTATAGCAAAAGCGAGAGAGAATTATTTCAAAAATTATTATCCGATGGTCGACAAAATGACCACGACGAGCTTAATATCGGAAGAGTTAAACGGTCTGTCTACGACTAAACATTGGAGGCCTCTAGGGACGGGAAACTACAAAGCTAATCCACTCAACTACCATTTGATGGTGGCGAGAAGAATGGCATTGGCACTGCTGAAAGAAATCGAATACCATAAGAACTCACAGGTAGAGAGAAATGCGTGACAAATGAAAATGTCATTCATGATATACATCTGTTTTATTTCATTGATTAAAAATTAAATTTTTGTGTAAGTATTATTTTTGTAATATTCTATTAAAAAATTTAATAAAGAAACTCGTACATACAATAAAACAGCAGACACAAAAAATTCAAAAGAAGAAAAACACCACACGTGGAGGAAAAGGGGTTTATTAGAAACGTTGACAGAAAAAATGTCAATAGGTTTTGGGCTGTACATTTGTTCGCGATCTCCGCAAAAAGTACTAGATAGAATTTGATAAAATTTGGTATAGTAGTAGTTGATAGCCAGGAGTAACATTTAAGATATAACGCACATCTATCCCGTTCGGTTACTATCTTTTTTTTAGATTATGTGCTCTTCATAGATCATAAATGGCGCTAACTGTACACGCGCTTTCTTTCGCATGGAGTTCGTATTACATGCAAACCCAAGGCCTAGCTATACGACAAGATTTACTTAATTTAACGTATTTTTAGTATTTCGTTTCTTTATACATTTAATTCATTTCATATTCTCTTATTATTACACCTTTAAAAATTGAGATGAGCAGCAAGACCGAGATCGAGATCATGATGGACACAATGTTACCAATTACACAATGCAAAAGCTAGTTTGTAATAATAGAACGATAGGTTGGAACCAAACTATAATAAAACGTCTACTGATGCTCAATAAATTTACTTTAATTAAATGCTGTCATCGCCGGTATTACACTAATGCTAATGCGATTTCGTCTCAACTACTGCACGTATAGCTCGCCGTGCAGACCGCCGAGCTCGGATTGAAATAAGATCCCGAGGGGCACGTGTACTCGTACTGCAGGTAAGTGCCATTCGAAGCCAACACACAGTAGTAGTAAGTTTCGCACGTGTCGTCCGCCGTGTTCGCGAATCGGCCGGTCGACGTGCAGGTGAAGCTGGTGGTGCAGTTGTAATCAGATTCGCAGTAGGTCGTGTCCGGGTCGTAGTAAGTGTCGTCGGGACAGCTGTACACGGTTTCCGTGTAAGTCCCGTTGATTTCGACGCATTCAATGTACGAGGAGCAGTCGGTGGAATTGGGATTGGCGACGTATCCGTCCGACGTGCATACCGAATCGGAATCGGAACTACTCGTGTCGTCGGAGCTGGTGTTGTTGCAGGTGTAGTTGTCGGAGGAAGTGCACTGGTGAGTGTTGGGATTGAAAACCGATGTCGTAGGGCAGACGTAGTTGTAGGCGAGGTACGAAGAAGTGGAAGAATCGTAGACGCAATAGGTGTAGTTTTTGCACGTGGTGTCGCTAGTGTCGGCGTAGCGACCGGCGCCAGTTTCGGTACAGTTGACCGTGGCGGCAGCAGTGCTGACGATCGTCAGAACCTACAAAATTTTCATATTATAATAATGCGAAATAGGAATAGTAAGAAAATTTTTTCAATTGTGTTTAGGTAAGACACCCTATTTCGCATTTATCACCTTAAATTTACTTTGTGTCTTACTGCCATAATTTATTTTGCCTGTAAATTGTTGAGGAAATAAATACATAATTATTGATTTTTTTTTAATTGTGCTCTTTTCATTGCCATGTAACATACAAATTAATTATAAATTGATTTAGTCTCATGATATTATACTATATAAAAGATAGTACAAAATCATGAGACTAAAAAAATCTATGATGTAAAGTAATCTCTTACCTTTTCTTTTTTTTGTACAAGAGTATTTAAGTAAAGTGAAATATATTGTACATAAATTAAAGAAATTCTTAAAAATTACATTTACTAGGTCATGGAGTGCAGTATTAGTCTACACATAATCCCATTTTGATTTTTTTTTTAATAATTCACAATACAACAAATCTTTTAGGTAGTTTCAACGCTAAAATCTTTAAAACTCAGGCTTACGAATCAATAAAATCATAGCTGACTTAAAAATACAAACGCCGGCCTATAATATAGGTATCTAATCTTCATCATACAAATAAATATTAAGTAACACAATACCGTATTTGAAGAACATTGATGAGCTTATGTTATAAATTAATTTTAATGAATAATTGCCATAATTTAACTCATAAAGGGAAAACAAATTTGACAACTGTCATTGTTAAAAATATATAGATATTGAATGTAATTATTAAGTTGTAACTCTAAATTATAGTCTAACTACAATTATTAATTAAGTTATTTTACTAGGTAGGTACCTACATGAGATACACTATTAAAATTTTTATGCTTAAAGCTTATAAGATTCCACAATGAACTACGTTGAATACTTAACGTCATAAATAATAAAAAAATATAATAAAATTAAATTAATTTTTCTATTCAAAAATTAATTATTACGAATATAACACCATAACACATAGGAATAATAGTTTAATAAATTGTCACGGTCATTTTTATGAAAATTTTAAAACGGTTAAATTTGACCGATTTTTTCCACAGTATTTATACATTATAGCCAATGTATTATCAAATATTTTGGTCCATTACACTGCGCGGTCTCCACCAAAAATTAATATCGATCAAATAAATTCTACTTACAGTTATCGCACCCAAAAGCAGTCGGCGCTCCATTGTGCTTCTTATTGTATTTTCACTTTTGACGCTATTTATACCTTTCGCTACGTTAAAACAAATCCGCAAATTACAGGCAATTTCCATCATTAATTGCGTTTTCTAATGCATCTTATCAATGTGAGTGCTGTAAACCGTTACATCATAGTTAAAATTAATCACTGGTTTATTATGAGCTAATCTCATAATTCACTTGTAACTTTCAATCGGCTTAGATTTGTTGTCGTTCGGCTTCATTGAAGTCATTACCCGTCTGTCGATCATTTTCCTGTTTAGGATTTGTTACAACTTGAACAAAGCTTTGAAAATATCAAACTACCACAACTGTTCAACGATCGATCCTGAAATAACTGAAACTAGAGCTTGATGATGAAAACAAGCAATAATGAGCAAACTAGAGCCGCCAGTCGTTAAGAAATCGCCTGGTCTTTCCTAGCTCCATGTTTATAATGCTCGATAATCCACTTGTATTCAAAAGATCATTGCTTTAACTATTGCTGCGAAGGTCTGGTGATGCAGCCTTCAATACACAGGAACTCTTCAGCAGTTACTAGCAAACTTCTTGAGTTTGATCTCATTTGTTTTGTCTTATGTATTATATTTTGTAATAAAAGTCTGATGAAAAGTTCTTTAACTAAAAAGTTAATAATGATGATTTCTAAGGCCTGCAAAAGAAATTGCAAGCTCGTAAAATTATTGATAATAGTTAATCAATTATTAAAAATAAAGTCAATCAAATATTTTTTTTGGAATTGGTGCCAGCCGAGGCAAGTTTAACGTAACATAAAATATTTGCTGTATAACTTACTTAAGGTGATACGAAACGATTACAAAAAGGTAACGTGTCGAGAGATGGCGCTCTTCGGCTGCATGACAAAAAAATATTAAATTTTGTCCCAAGTACTAATTGGCGGTTAAACAAACCCAGTTTTTCCGAAAGCTATTTCTCAGTTTCACACATAAGAGCACAATGTATTCCATAATTATGGTGTAATTAAAATAATACGGCAAAATTTTATTTGCATTTCAAATTTTTTGGTTTTGTGCTGTTAAACACACACATGTCCGTGATTATTACAAATGGCAGATTTTTCAGAAAAGAGTGGATTTTACGAATAGGCCACACCCTTGTAAGTTACGACAAATTCATTGAAAAAAATATTTCTCCAGGATACCGCATAGCCAGTTGCCCGACCATTTTAGGTTTATTTATCAATATGGTCAAATAATATGTGGCATTGTTTGACGACTCCTCAATCATTAATCACCGAAAAATATTTTTATGACTTTTTGCAGACATCTCTTTCCCACCCGTATAATACGGTACTTTACTTTTTTTGATATTACTGTTTTTGATGCGTTTTTATTTGAGTAACAAAGTAGTGACAGCGTTTTTTTTGATAACTATTAAAGTGCTTGAGTAATGACTTTTTTAATTTTCTAACAAGGCAGAGAAGGCAATAGTACCAAGTGACGTCACGTCTACTAGCGCCATAATATCAATAATGCTAAACTCTGTTTTGCGAGAAAGAGAGAACATTTAACTTTTGATGGCTTATGGTTCATTATTGTATTAATCAATTTTTATTTTTATTTCACTTTTAGCCGTCATGTATAGTCAGCTTACCTAATTCATTCACAAATATAATATTCTAAATATCAGTAAAGTACCCTATTATTACGCTGACATATCAGTCATTTTTTTTTACACTTTGTTTGCAAATATGTCGAAAAAATATAATATTCTATAGCGATGTGACAGCTTTAAATTTTGACAAATAAATTATAATATACTGTTTTACATATGTGTTCATAAACGCAATAAATTCATTTCTGCGTGCACTCATATGGATGAAAATACTGCCGGTTTTTCATGGATTTTAAAATTAAATACCAAAATAAGTAAGTGATCTTATTTCTTCAAAACCACGTAACGTAATTAACATTTATTGAACATTGTTTAAAAGTAAGTTCATCACGCTACAGAGATCGATTTTAGTGCTTTTTTTTCTCAGTTCTCCTAGTTCAAAATTGTAGTTCTATTACGTTTTGAGTTCTTCGAGCTCATAAATCTATGTATAAAAACGCTTTTTTTGTATTAATTCACTACTATATCTTTCAAACGCGTTGTTGGCTTTTGATGTGCTTTATAGCATTTGAAGTAGTTTTTTAAGCAAAAAAAGATGACCGAGTAATCAACATCAATCCATCAAATATTTCCCATATATTTTGAAAGAACCTTTTATTTTTCGAATCCTTCTTCAACTACATCTCTCTATCACGGAATGAACTAGCCAATTTTGAAGCAATTTGCGACGATCGACATTGTTTTTTTAAAAAGAACATCTAGTTATATTTTAAAATTTATAGTTAAAGTAGTGTAAAAAATATTTTAAAGAAACACTAATTGAAAAATTTTTCTCCAACTATATCTTTATTCGAATCAACCGATTTTAATGCAGTCAATGCAACGGTTTGAGGAAAAGAGTTGATTAGATTTTAATATCAATCGGTAGAGTAGTCTGAAAGTTATTCAAAAAAAAACTCTTTTCTGATAATTTTTTTTTTTGGTTTCTCAAAACCTGTTGGGCAAAGTTAGTTCGAAGTTTCAGGAAATCTAAGTTGAGTGGACACTCACAGACACACACACAAATACACACGCATACAGACATTATGACATCAGTTGGAAAATGGTCAAATAAATTTCTAAGGCCCTAAAACATTAAGATCTGGTGAAAACTCTGTTTTCTGAAATCGGGGTGAAAACAGTAATTTTAAAATCCAATGATTTTTTTTTTAATTTTCATAGCAGAAAGTTGAAAAGTAATCATTTAAGTAGGTATTGTGAACACTTAATTAAAAATAATTGCGTCTGTTTGAATTTCATTTCTAAATCAATTGTTAAAAGATTGTTTTTATTAAATTTTAGTTGTAGGGCTCTCAAAAATTTCACCCCACAAAATAAATCCATTTAAAAATAAGATTTAAATAATCATCAAAGGCGCCGACGGAGACGAAGGTCGTTGTGGGCGCTCGCAAGGCACGCGGGGGGCTTGTTTATTTACAGAATTCTATTCTCGGATATATTTTTTATAAGGAAATTATTTTACTGTTCATTTTTAGCTTGCGAGATCAGTTCGTAAAAATAACCTTGAACTCGGATAGCTTAAAAAGCATTAAAATCGTTGTTTTGTGCATGATAAGCTCAATAATTTACTGTTCCTTTATTTTTAACACTGAGCTCTCAAGTGGTAAGAAGTTTTAAGGATGGCCTACAGGTTTAGTCTTCCAAATTTTTGAGCTCGAAGAACTCAAAAATTAATAGAAAATGTTTATAACTCAAGAATCTCAAAGATACATCGCCAAATATCATAGCAGAAAGTTTTAGGGATGACCTTTGGGATTGTTTTTGAGAAAATTTTGGTATAGCATGAATCTACTACTTGAAATATCTTTAACTTCACATACCTATTTAAAAAAATTTCAATTAAATTTTTCCTTTCATTCCGTTTAAGTTTTATATCTAAAAAACGCTAAAATAATATTTATTTAGTAGTCTGAATATTGATTTTTATGTAATGTATTCCAAATTCATTCCAATTTTACCACAGATGTTAATTTTTACAACGTTGATTTTCCAAAAGCGCTAAAGCACATCAACCTGAATTTCTGAGGAATCTACATGAATATATTATACATTCTCATGTTTTAATTTTAAAAACGAAGAAACTACCACACAAACTTGCCCACAAAAAAAAATCCTGAAACAGCGTCTTTTTTATTTATGAATAGAAGTTGAAATATTAATTATATTGTGAATAGCGTCCATAACTCCGCACTTTTCTACAAACCATGCCTTATTTGAGACATTTAAAAGTAAAATTTTCAAAAATTTGCGATTCTACGTCGTATTTATATTTTTGATATGAATCAGTGAGTGATACTTTATTTATATATTACTGTTAGTTAGTCATTTTGCTTGCGTTTTGACAATTGCAATGTGTCCAAGAAAAAAGACCTTTAAATACGAATTTTGAGACAAAAACTTGACTTTAAAAATAATAAACTTTAATTTAAGACCTGTTTTCTTATAATTGTTTAAAACAAAGTTAAAAGCATTCAAAATTTTCATTTTAGAATTAAACCAACTTTATTCCATGAAATTGCTTTTTTTAAGAAATTTATTATAATTTCATAAATCAACAATATGCATTTAACTTTTTTTACCTGATATTCCCAAGTAGGTATAAAATAATTCACCTAAAGAAATATCTTTTAAGACGGCAAATTTGCTTTAGCGCACACTCGCTATTTTGTCTCAATGGGCCTCGGTGTGTCTTTGAACATATAATTGTGTAGTGTAATAAGATCGTATACAACTTTGAACTGACAAAAATATACTGGAGAGCATCGACAAAGTAAAATGGAATAAAAATTGCCAAAGGAAAATAGAAAACAATAATGATAGATCTATATGAAAATCAAAAATAAGAAGGAAGAGAAGATGCGTGACTGGCGCGCGACAAACTAAAACTTACAGGAATTCGTTTTTATATCTTTCAAAGTAACTCATATCAAATATTCAAGTTTTTATTTCAAAATTCATATTTAAAGGTCTATTTTCTCGGACTATATAGCTAATCGTGATGTTGTACTGGTTAATGGTATTGCCAATTTTGTGATATTGTTTGTTTCGTTTTGCATTATCAATAATGTTTTGCATTTAAGACCACAAACTCATAAGTATATAACTTTGATAATAAAGTTCTTGGATACATCTCTACATTGTTACGAAATAACCCTATCGGTGGAAAACTTAACTGTAGAATAATTACTTGCAATACTCTGCCTATAGAATTTTATTAGTTTCATTCATGTAGGAGAAAAATGCCAGTAACAATAGACTGACGTTATATAAATGCTTTTTATACAATTTCGTTTTTCTAGTAATAGGAGCTAGTTCGTGTACATTATTTTTGCAGCGTCGAGGAAAAAGAGTTTGTGAGCGCGCTTACCACAAAGGTGAGTGAAGCTGC
The DNA here is from genome assembly GCA_005406025.1 of Eumeta japonica. Lineage (NCBI taxonomy): Eukaryota > Metazoa > Arthropoda > Insecta > Lepidoptera > Psychidae > Eumeta > Eumeta japonica. The sequence continues at coordinate 49,785 of BGZK01000704.1, forward strand.
TTGGGGCGCGGAAGGCATAGCCAGCCCCGCATCCAGGGGGCAGACCGGGGCACCTGCCCCGGGCGGCAGTTTAAGAAGGCGCCAAAATCATAGTACAGTGAAACCTGTTTAAGTGAGACCTGCAAGGGACCTGCAATGTCGTTTCACTTATAGAGGTATTCCACTTACCCAGTGTCTCAGATATACAGGTATAAATAAATATCTGTCTCATTTACAGAGAGTGCCATTAATAGAGGTGAGAATACAGGTTATTTCAGTTATACAGGTGCGATCATTAAATAAAATAACGTGTACTTACGTACTTGGAATTACGTGTGGAATTTGTGGGTAGAATAAGAATGAGTAAACAAACAATGTTATCTCAGTTACAGAGGTATATGCATATAAAATTTACTCGCTGTCTCAGTTATAGAGGTAACTATGATGATAAATCGAAAGAACAAATCCCAGATATAGAGGCTTACCTCGTCCCGCTAACAGAGGTAATTCACTGCCAAAGTGTTGGGACCTCAGCATGAGTTCCAGTTATGGAGGTTTCTCACTTATCCAGGTCCCACTTAACCAAGTTTCACTGTATAATATCCTTGAAAGAAAACTTGCTTCACAAAGCGCCCTAGTACCTAACGCACTTTGTTCTATCAATTATTCATTTGGTTTTAAGACGCCCAGTTGGTATTTGAATAATTACCGATAAAAATTATTTAAACAATGTTTTTAATGGTTTTTCCTTCCAAGAGATAAGTTTTTTTCTAGAAAGATAAATATGTTATTTTTTGGATAAAAAAATACAAAAGTTTCTATATAATTATGAAAAATGGTAGTCATATAGCATTGGAACTTCGCCTATTAACTTTGAAAAGCCCAAAAATTAAAAATAACTTGTCCAAAGAGTGTATATAGGAAACAGATCATAATACGAGTTATTATGATATGTTTTCTATTTACAATTTTATGACAAATTTATTAGGTAATAGATAATAAAGAGTGCAAATTTATTACTTTTTTTATTATTCTGATCATAAGAAATGCCAATTTACGAGTTTTTTTCGACTTATTTCAAACACTGGAAAGGAACGCTAGTATCAAATTATTGCCCCGGTTCGAAAAAATCGCAGAACCGAGGCTAGTGATAGTGAAGTACGAATGGATGCTAGTGAATTAGTTGACTCAACTGAATACACTGTCAAATAAATTGCGATAAATTTTGTATTAAATACAAATATTGCATCATCAGCATTCATCTCGTTCTTAGTATATTTAGAGGATATCCATTTAATAGTGATGTACCTTTTGAGGTTATCAGGAGATTATTGCTTTCAGACTATAAAGATGTCAATATCACAAGAACATACTGTATCAATATAATATGATAATTCATAACAGCTATTAAAAAAGGAAAGGTAATCGGTCTGAAGTGTGCTTGGACTGCATGATTTGATGACTTCAGTTCATACTAGGCAGATCACAAAGGCTGCTGCATATGTTCTAAATCATTGACGATTTCGTGTTCTCAAATCTGAAAAAAGATCTCAGAGGGTATAAATATGCTGACGATGAAACATTAAATAAGACTGTGACAAACATTGACAAAATGACAATTACTTATATACGTGTTTAAAAAATAACAATTTGTCATTTTTAATAAATTCATTGAGATAAAAGGGGACTATATCGAAAAATAAATATGAATCACTTCTTCATTTCGTTGTTTTCATATTCATACCGAGAATTTATTGAACGGAGTTTCCTTAATTAATTGTAACAACAAAATTCAATTAAATTAAATTATGTGTTTCTAATGTTGTACTAAGGCCTAAGACGCTACAAAATTTAGTTTAACAGTTTTTTCAGGTTACAGGTTAAAGATATTTTCAAGTATTGTACACATTATAATGTTAAGTACTATTGTTTAAGACACGTGAAATATGTGGCGCTCATTAAGATTATTTTAGCTTTTGATTTAAATTTCAAAAAAAATATTTTCGAAGTATGAACATACGTTTATACTTCGCAATATCTGTTCTAAAATAAAAACCATTTTAAATCCACTGAACACACTGCCTTTCTTTGTTCGTCACAAACTAGTGTAGCAATATAAAAATAATTACATTTCAATAAGGATTTAATTAATTATTTATACATTAAATCTACAGTTTTTTGCAAGCCACTAATCTAAATTAAAATAAGTTGTAGCATGGCATACCAGACCAGATAATGTTCATCTTATAGTATCGTTAAGAAAAATCTACATAATCAGAGACCTTAAAATAATTACTGAAGTAATAACATCTTCATTATTGATGCTAAATTAAAAAAGGTATGTTTTATATTAAATAATAATACAGTTTCCGAAATGCTATGAATACGACTATAAAAGATTATTTATTATTCATAGTATTATTGAAATAAGTATGGAATAAAAGGTAACCTATATTCTGCTCTGAACAATTCTCTATCTATCGGTGTAGATCCCGTAAAAGTCGGTTCAGCCGTTTTAGAGATAAGCTCGGACAAACAGACAGGACGGACAGAGTAATGTTCTTTAAGAGTTTCATATTCATCTTTCCATCAAACATACCGTTACTTATCGCAGAATTCAATAGATGGCATTGTATCAAAATCAATGCTGCTAGACAGCATTGTATATCATTCTTAAAGTTAAAATAAAAGGAATATGCCCACGGAAATATGGACTCCCATATGATGTTACGTCAAAACCATTTTTGATCTTTTATGGACAATATAATACAACAATACAAAGACAATAATTAGCTATTATCACTCACTAGCCATATAAAAATCCATACACATGTACCAAAATAATTTAACAAAGTCGAAGATAACCTAAAATTGTATATAGTGTTCTTTTGCAAAAGGTTTTTAAGGGCATTCTAGATTTTTGTAGATTTTTGACAAAGCAGCTAACGTCCAGAAGATATATCTACTGGTATGGCATATCATGTTCCAGCCTGCAAATGTTCACGCGCATTACAGTATTTAATTTTCAGTGGAACATTATTTTTCGTATTTTCGATTTCATTCGTTCGTTCATGCCGTTCTTTTGCAAATATTTTCTTTATTTAGTTAGTCATTTTATTTTATAGATACATATATAAAAATTAAAGAGAATATGATAGAACTGTAAAAAAAAAATGTACATTAAAGATATTTAAAAATAACTATTCTGGGGGATATTGGAAACGCTGACAGAATACATTTCAATGGTTTGTTTATCCGTTTAAAAAATTGTTCGCAAGCTCCGCAAAAAATTATTAGACAGGATTTGATGAAATTTAATGTGATCACCATTTATATCCCGAAGTAACATAGAGTTTTCATCCAGTAACACAGCTATTTTTCTTACATTATACATTTGCTTAACAGAACCAGAGTCTATATCGAACCCAGAATCGGAATCAAATACGGACCTAGGATTGGACCACAAAACAGGAACAAAATCCGGATCACTGTTGACAGCGTGATCGGTCGGTATGAAAGACGAAAAAATGCGTTTGATGTCCGTGGGGACGGAGCCACGGGAGAAACCTAGTAAATAATATATCTAATTAAACGATACATTAATTAAGCACCCTCCGATGTCGGTTCTGAACCCTTATACTCCTAAATTACCCACAGGTGTAATTCGATGTGCACTCCTTCGTACCGGGGTCGAACAGGGACGTCGAGGGGCACACGTAGAAGTACTGTATATAATTGCCGTCTGACCCTAACACGCATAGGTAGTAACTTTTACACGTGTCGTCGGTGGTGTTCGCGTACCGGCCGGTCGATGTGCAATTGAAAGTGCAAACGTAGTCGTATTCGCAGTAGGTCGTGTCCGGGTCGTAGTAAGTGCCGTCGGGGCAGCTGTACACGGTTTCGACGTAAGTCCCGTTGATTTCGACGCATTCGATGTACGAGGAGCAGTCGGTGGAATTGGGATTGGCGACGTATCCGTCGGAGGTGCAGACCGACGTCGTGGTGTTGCAGGTGTAGTCGTCGGAGGACGTGCAGAGGTGGGTGTTCGGGTTGAACACCGACGTCGTCGGACAGATGTAGTCGTAGGCGAGATAGGCGGAAGTGGACGAATCGTAGACGCAGAGGGTGTAGTTCTTGCACGTGGTGTCGCCGGGTTCGGGGTAGCGACCGTTACCGGTCTGGGTGCAGTTGACGGTGGCGGACGTGCTGCTGGCGAGCGTGAGTGCCTGAAAATAAACAATGTTAAAATATGAGAACAAATCGGAAGACAAATGTAAAATAGACATATTTAGTTAAAAGACATAAGCAATTTCATTAGATAATTACGAAAAGTTATTTTTAATTTTCTTTTTTCCCGACATTCTATAACCGAGACTTAATACAAGGAAACATCTTAACGTTTTAAAAAGGAACCGTTGTTTCATTCCGAAATTGCTTTTTTTTTTAAACCCGACTAAAGACGAAAACTGAATCTAGATATATAGATAAATAAAAAATAGTGCCCATTAAGGATTTTTGAAAAACTACTCTGTAGAATATTCGAACAGTTGACTAAAAATATTTCAATATTTTTTAGGATTTTTGTTTGTATGCCTGTTTGTGTGTGTGTACGCAAACTCCGTAAAAACCACTGTACAGAATTTGATGATATTTGAAATTGTAATAGTTTATACCCCGAAGTAACAAACAGGACAGTATTTATTCTTTTTCACTAGTATAATTTTTGTGTAATGTATATTTTTACCAGAACTATAATCTAGATCAAAACCAGAATCGAAATCAGCAGCGAGGTCAGGATTGCAATCGAAAGCAGGAACAAGAAAGGGATCATGGCTGACAGCGTGATTAGTCAACATAAAAGATGCGGGAATTCATTCTATATCCACACGGGCGGAGCTGCGGGCGAAAGCTAGTCATATGTGTTACTAGTCGATGTTATATAGTTATATAGTATCGACTAGTTATAGTATATGGCATTATAATTATGTAATGATATATAAAATAATAAGAAAAGTCACACAAAAATGTAAGTGATATATACTTACAGCGGTGTGCTTCATACTCTCATTTGAAATAATTAATTGTTAACTGTAAAAGTTAAAAACTCAACACGTTAAATTAAGTTGTTTTAACTTCCCACTTGGCAGTTGACTAAGTTAGTCTTAAAGGTATCGACATTTATGACATTAAATTAATGTCTCTAAGATTACCGATATTTTTACGTGTTTAGTTTTTATCTTTAACAGTTAGTGGATAACTATTGCAAATGACAGTGTGAAGCACACCACCTGTTTATCTCTATTGTTCATTTAAATGTTCAAATAGTTTTTTTTTTTATTTATGTTCAATAGTTTCACTTAAAAGACTGTTCCGCACATGTTTTATAGGATTAACGTACAAATTTCTGATGTATAAAATTACACGGAATTGATAAAAAATACATGTTTCCAAATAATATTTCTCATTTCTTTAGAACTCTGTTCCTTCATTTTTATTTATAATATAAAAAGTGACATGGGCGCCGGCACAATTATTTTCAGAGAGGTGCAAATTAATACTATATGTTTTATTTATTTATTTTTCGGTGTATTTTCTTCCTAAGTAGAAAAAACCAGGAAGGTGCAAAGTGAATACTACATTAATATACTTATTTATAATAATTAACAAATAAACCTTACTTACAATTATAGTGCACAAAAGCAATTGCGACTGCATTTTGATTTTCTGCCACGTACTTTCAGATTGCACGCTATTTATACCTTTCAGAGTAGTCAAATCTGTCTCCAAATCGGGGTCAATTGCCACCATCAATTAACTTTTCTGGTGCATCTTATCAATACGCGTTATAAACCATAACGTCATCGTGATCGCTATGTAGCTGCTAAAAGGGTTAGCGTAATCTAAAAAACCTTCATGACCGAGGACGATTCTTAGCACACTTCGACGAAAGAACGTCACACATTGAGTTATTTTATATGGTACGTATTATTTCTTAGCACATCGTACGACTGAAAGCCAAAGCTGTCATCCATAGTTTTATATAATAAAATTGCGGTCAAGCTTTGCAACCTTATATTCGTTCAACGTAAGAAAACTTACCCTGACCAAATCTTGAAGTTCAAAACCTAATAAATTCCTTGAGATCATTTGTAATAATTGTCCAATTGACATTTTTTATTCAGAAAAAACCTTTTTTCTAAATTTTTGGTAATCATATAATTTTTATAGTGATCGATGTATCAGCTACAAATAACAGTTTGTAATCGGAAAAATGGATAATGTAATAATTATCGGTTATTTTTCCCTTTACTTATGCAATGCAGTATAGTACCCTCGCTTTTTGCCAATTTTTCTGATTCTAAGTCAAAAAAAAGTACTGAAATATTATAGGTAAAAACAAGTGGCCACACCTTTTGATTGCATTAACTTAGAGACTTAAATTTTTACACCTTTAAGGGACCGATAAGTTGAGATTAATTATATATTAATCTCAACTTAATATCTGTTTTCGTTTCTGAGAATAAGGGTCTCGGCCGACTTACAGGCAGAAAGACAGACCTATTTAAACAGATACTTGTTAAAAAGAAGTATTGAAAAAATTCTGGATATTTAAAAGAAAATCAAAATATCGATAGACATTACAGGCTCGACTTCTAAGCAATTTCTAATTTTTTGTGATATCTATTTTCGAGTTGATCTTGTTAACGCATAATTGAATTAAGGAGCTATATGCGCTGGAATATATTGCTCGTTCTTCTCGAGGAAAAACTGTCTTACAAAGAAGTGATTAAATTCATATCGTGTGTTTTTGGTGGTATGTTATGGCCCATGAAATAAAGATATTTTAAATTGGAAATTGGAATGACTTTCCATATTTTTCGATTTTTTTTTTTTCTTATTGTGGAGTTAAAAATGTCTAATGGTTCTTTGTGCTTGGAATTCGGTAAATTTTTAACGGAAATACTAGACTTATTTTAATATATTTTGTATTAGATGCATCTTGTCGTTCTTCTTGTAGTCACAGTCATTTTTTCAGGATAGGATGTTACTGATGATGTTTTGTTACAATAAGCGTCGTCTTTTCCGATTCTTCAATTGCTTGCAACTTGAAGAAGTTTCAACACTTAAAGACTCCCCCACCTCCTCAATGACATGTAGCTCATCTAAATCGAGTTTGTATTGGAGATGACAATTCAAGATGAATTCTCTAAACCTTTCGGCATGATTTCCTCTCGTTAATGATTATTATGTAAATGGTATAAAGTATAAATATTTTAATCCTCCTTAATTAATAACTGTCTATATCATTATAAATAAGTAACTAATTCCAAATCGTAATAATATATAGTGGTATTACTACGAAATTAAGAAATAGCTTTTCAGTTGGTATCTATTAAAATAAAAACCCTTATAATTTCATATTATTAAGAAACCTCCATGGAAATGATATAAATAATGTACCAATGATTGTGCACAGTTCGCTGACGTCCGACATGTAAACAAAACAAAATCGAAAAGATAACTGAAAAATTAATATATAATTCCCCGATGTGAATTGCTTTATTAGGTACCTCTTTTAAAATACAATTAATAAATGTGTGGTTAAATTTAAGTATCTAATCTATTTGATGCTTGAAACTAAAAATTTTCAGACACTAACATTAAATATTAAAATTCAGTACAAATAAATTAAGGACTTTTTAAATTCGTAAAAATCTAGAATGATTTATTCTTCAGCAAATATATGCTAAAAGCGTAGATAATTTATAGAAAACCATAGAGTTTTTGCATAGATTAAGACATTCAGCGGAAAATTACTATCAATTGATACACGCGCTATTCTTTCCTTGATCTCATCAATGTGAAAGGAGCTCTTTTGTACAATCAATTGTTTAAAAATATGTCTGAAGAATATATAAAAGTATAGCGTTATTCACAAATTAATTCAATGATAATAACTGACTCTTGAGTTCGCGCGAGAAAAGATGTGAACAAAAATTAAACACTAGAAAAAGGACTGTTATGAAATTTTAACGGAACAGAGTTTATACATTACATGTTAATGAAATACTAAAATTAATCGAGGATATTTAGAAGGGTTTCAACACAAAAACAGTTGACTATCAGTCTTCTTGTATACATGACATCAAACAAAAAGTATTGAACGCATTTTAATGAAGTTTTCACAGTTTGTTAGCGTGACCAACTTAAAATCTAAGCCTCGTTTCATTTAAAATCGTTCCATGTAAGACAATATAAGTTTCCTCCATTCCACACGAACGAAGTTGCAGGCAAATACTAGTATACATAAATCTTAATACAAACGTAAAGATCAAAACATAAAAATTCATACATTCACATACATAGTCCCATAGGTCTAATTAAATTTACAGCATAAATACCTGCTCTAATTACTAGGCTTATCCTGGTGTTTAGATATGGTTTATGGCGCAATTTCTCGAACAGTCATGATTCGCCTCACAAACCTACGTGAATAATAGCTTCATATCTTTTTATACGTTCGGGAAGATACAAGTATTGTGTACTTTACGTTTCTGGACGTTTATTCTGTTCATGGCTCATGGTATTCTTGTAACTTGTAACATGAGAGAGAAATAAACGCATCCACCATACGAATGTAACGCACGTGACGGCGTCCATGTTTATGACCCGAAATGAGGTGAAATATATTAACGTGGCTTAGAACTAATACATGCGTGACTACCAGAAGAAATCTCAGTGACTCAATTTACTGAGAATCCAAACAAAAAGTAATTCTTATCTTTGTTATCATCGCAACCAGATCACAATATAGTGTCGGGGTTTTGCATCGATAACTTTATGGCTATTCCAAAATTTTAGGTACGTATTGTTATATGATTTTCATTACTTTTATTGTGTGCGCGAGAAGTGATGAATGCCAAGTTATCGTGTCCGATTTTGTGCGTAGCTCGTACTCGAAGTCTGTACTGTTTAAATTTTCCTTACATCAAGTATGGATATTTCGTTTTCAAATATGTGTTATAAGCGCTGTATCATGCATCTGTGGATTCATTAATCTGTGGACTTGCCCGTTTCAACTTTATACAAAGAAGCACCATGGAAAATACACTGCGAATCCCTAAGTAATATTAAGATATTGATTCAAGAAAGTCAATAAACAAACTCCTATAGCAATTATTATCAACTAAAATTCGCCAAACTAATCAATTTGTCTCTATGTTTAATTGTAATATACCAGATGTTCGAAAATTCATTCCCTTTTGAATTATCACACACAATTCTCATAAAATACAACACTATTTATTTTAATACCACATAGCGCACGCATCTTATAAATACGTATGGTATAGAAATATTAATTAAAAATTGTCAATTGGACAGTCTAGGACAGACTATTATGATTTCCAGGGCCGGACCGTGAGTTAAGGGGACCCTGGGCTAATACTACTTAGGGGCCCACCTATTTTTTCGCGTATCACCTATTTTTGACTGACTCGACTTAGCCGGGGGCCCCTTGAATCCGAGGGGCCCTGGGCTGAAGCCCAAAAAGCCATATGGTACGGCCCTGATGATTTCATTGTCATTAATTAATTTAAAATTATTTATTGATGGGTTTTAGTTTACTATTCAAAAATAAATTAATGTTAAAGAAAAGAATGATTAATAAGTAATTTACCCTGATTTTTGTGTTGATTTTTTCGAAAACTGTACATATGCGCCATGTGGTATTAAAACAAAACGTATTGTACTTGATGAGAATTATCTGTGACAATAGAAAAAAAAAGAAAATTTTCGAACATCCTGTAACCGTGTATATTATCCATACTAATATTATAAACGCGAAAGTTTGTATGGATGGATGGATGTTTGTTGCTCTTTCATGCAAAAAGTACTGAATGGATTTAGATGACCCAGTACATTAATATATAGCTTACACATCAGAATAACACATAGGCTATAATTTATAAATATATAGTGTGAATTATCCAAAATATAACGAGAAGTGTCAAGTAAGTAGGAAAACATCTGTCATCTGCGAGCTATTCTGGCGTGCGCCGTAAATACCGTTGGAATTACACGTATATTATTTATAACATAAATCTTTATCTTAAATAGTCCTACAAAAAAGCCCGCAACAGCATATATGTATCTTTTATGTGTAAGCCATTATCGCCAAAATAGTGAACCATAAATACAATACATAATAATAATTGGTAATTTATTTCTAACGCTCATTTGGTAGTAACAAATTATTCCTTATATCAAAATAAATACTTTTATCGTATCTGGTGTTTAAAGTAGATAAACTTTGTGTTTTACACCACATCATTTGGACAAATATTTGAATAGTTATGGCGATAGACAAGCAAGTGCGCGATATTATGGTGCGGTCCGGCGGCTGGGTCAGACCATAAAAGTAGCAGGCATACATTTGAGTACGCAATGTTTTTCCCACGGCCAGCTATATGTGGCTTGCTCACGCGTTTCTAAATCACAAAATCTGCATGTTTATACAGACCAAAATAATCATTTAACATAGTTTATAGGAGTATATTGCAGTAGCCACCTATAACTTTTGCATTACCATCAATCATCATGTACTTCCGTACCTATCTATCCTTACAAACTATAGCGTTTATAAAACCTATAATATATATTAGTGAGATCATCATAAAAAATGCTTAGTTCCAATTTACATACATTACACAATATAATAAGTTCGAACACTTATAACTGGAGAATAGCTAGACCGATTTTCATTTTAATTAACAGTGATGTTATGTGTAAACTGAAATGTATAAAAAATCAGTAGGTATGGATTATGTTTATCTTCCAACAATTTTTAAGCTATCGCTTTATATTGCTTTAAAAAACATCAGCCATGTAAATGAAATAGCTACGAATATATAGGGCCTGTGGTTTATACCATCAATGTGTATAAATTGGCCCTATAAAAAATTTCCATATGATTAAGATGAAAGAATACATTTTATACCTACGCGGGCGAAGCCGGGAGCAAAGCTATTGTTTATATATACTGTATTTCACGAGCTGTCACCATCATCAACCGTACAAGCAGCGGTAAAGTTGTATAAAAGGCAATGTTATAAGATTATAGTAGACTATTTATTCAAAATAAAGTAATAGGAACATCAGTAACCATGAATTATAATGTATTTTATACTCGATTAAATACTTTAAATGTTATATTCATCCTCAGTGAAAGTGTTTATAATGAACGTATATATACATACCATATTTACTGTTTTATACATGTTTTACAAATGTTTCAAATTTATTGCTTTTTATTTAATTTAATCGACAATCTATGTGTACCTCCCTAGAAAACTTCTCCCACATTTAATAATCTTTTGTTGACCTATGCTCCAACAGTTCTACGACTATATCGCGTAACGCAACACAACACTAATAGATTGCCTCCATTACATTCCGCGTTATTGTACGTTTCCATGATTCTGTTATTTTAAAAATAAATTTATTAATCGATTTCAATATATTAAACACGGCTATATCTCAATCATTATGGCAGATATAAGATATCTGATCATACTTGTGGTGAGTTTTCAATTTCAATATTTAAAATATTTTGACATAGGAAGGCAATAATACTTAGGTTTTCAATTTCGGCATTTTTTATCTCACAGCTATTTATATTTAGTACACATTTTTTTTATTCTCTCCGACCTTAAGTACAAAAAAAAACTACCAACACTTAAATTATAATATGCGTGTTTGCATAATATTTATGGATTTTTTTTACAGTTTCTTAATCACGCATTCACCGACGCCAACGAGTGCACCGCGCTCGGAAGATTTCCAGATCATTCGGTGCCCGACTGCCAAGGTTACGTCATGTGCATTCAGAGGCTCGACGGTTCCTTCACGTCCATACCCTTGAAGTGCCCACCGCACTCGATCTTCAGCTCGGCCGACAGCCGTTGCGTTCAAGGCGAATGCTACAACCTGAGCGAGGGTTTCAACTGCACCGAAACCGGTCACTTCGAAAACTACGACGATGGGAACTGCACCTCTTACATAGACTGCGCCTACGGGACGGGCGGTGTTTTGGAGCCTAGAATAGTCGTGTGCCCGTCAAATATGATTTTCGATTCGAAGGCGTCGAAATGCATCACCGAAAACGATTATACGTGCATGCAACAGCAGTATAATTATATAATCTCGGAATTCAATTTGACTGCGTCAGAAAATAGTACTTTTGAAAGAGCATTCGACAAAGAAGAAGGCGTTACGTCCGGCAGTGCCATTGTTGCGTACGCTCGTTGGAAAGTTTTTATATTTATTTACGGAATCACATATTTAATTCAATAAGTGTAAAGCATGTAAAGTTTGTAAGTTAATATATTATTATTTGTGTTACGAGTCTGTAAATAAGTCTCTTCGTTTACGTCCTGACAATAATATGCATAAAAACATATGTAATTGTGTAAATGTCTTTAAGATTTAAAAGGTAAAAGTGTAACAGTGGTGATCAAAAACATTAACAATAAATAAATTTAAAAAAAAGCCAAGAGCGAGTGTGCCTCGCGCAACGAGTGTTCCCTAGTAAAACACTATATTTGTGTTAAATGCTTAAAATAAATTATTTTTATTTATTCATTTGCATATTCTCTGCACGAGCCTCACTCACAACTGGCCAATTTTTATTGATTGTTTTTTTCTGAAGTTTGTACTATGATAACGCCAAGTTTGCCATTTGTATATATTATTGATTTTACAACGTGGGAAAAATAAAATAATAAAAAAACCAATACGTAATAACTATACGTGCACACACTTAGTGAGTGTCAGTTTACGAAACAAACTATTGACTCTTATAGATTTTACAATCAGCTATAAATAAAGAGATAGCTCTTTATTTTTTCAAGATTTTTGGCGTAGTAGTTTCTTAGATAAGGGAGGAAATAGTCAATTCTCATTTAGTTTCTTAAATCACTTTAAAACTTCCTACCTTATTAGAATTTGTAATATTTTTTTTATTTTCTAATTGACCCCCCAAAAGTGACCTTCATATTTAAAATTTACTTGAGTCATAATTTACTGAATTACAATAAATTTTGTTTTGCGTCCGTACTTGGTACACAGACATATGTATGTGTACCAGATGTAAACTTAATCGGATCAGACAATGCACGAAACTCTGCCGTTTTGAAATTAGTCACAAAAGAGATCCGATGGAGTAAACAGGCACGCGGGGGAGAAGAAGGAGGGGTCAGGGGAGCTTTAAACCTGCGCATTATATGATTCGCAGGCAATTCAAAGTGGCAGAGTTTCATGCGTGGTACGGTAGATTCAGAGTAAATTGGCTGTCACAGACAGACAGACACAAGAATGTTCCTATAAGTGTTGCGTTTTTATATTTGTAGGTACAGAACTCTAAAAAACACTAAAAAAGACCTTGCACTAGTCCAGGTCATTTTCTAAGAAGAATTACCATAATCGAAAATAAAAAGTATAATAACTTTACAACTTCATAATTCGCCATAATGTCACTTAACTTTTTATTTTAATCAAAATCGATACATACGTAATGAAATATTCCTAAAAATTGAAATATGTGAGTTAATCCATTTCTAATATTTTATGCTGAAAAATAATGCATAATGATAAAATTTAGTTAATTTTATGCAAATGCGTATTATTAGAGGAATTCACCTTTTTTTTCACCAATAGATTTATTGGCTTTTGAGTAAAATATCCTGCCAAGTGCAATACGGACTTAGATACGAAGCGTTCCGTACCACCGTATAAAATTTAACCCTACAACTTTTTTTGAATTTCATATATGTTTAAGTCGATGCATGTGTGTATGTATGTTCTCTATGGAATCCGAAACAACTAGACCGATTTTGATGCAATTTTCAGGCAATCTTCAGATTGGCTTAGCAGGTGATTTTGTGAAGTTTGGTAGCGATCGGATGAACAGAATTTTTTGTTTTTTTTTTTTTTGCACTCTTAATTACAGTTCTGCTTTCGATCCGTTATTGTTTTCATAACACATATTATGTTGATACGTGCGTCGTATGATTTCAGTCGATTAATCTTAAAATTCTAAAACAACTCAACCGATCTTCATGAAACTTAGCATTTATGTGTAATTTGATCCAACCTGAGAGACGGAATAGTTTATATTCTAATAGGTGGCGTAGTTGTCAAGCATTAAGGATTTTTTTTATTATTCATATCAGATTTCTCATCAAAAAATACACACAAACAACAATTTTAATTACCCTAGACCCTTGCATTTTAATTGATATGAGACGGATTGACAAAAATATCGCTTACCACATTAAATTTAAATCATTACTATAGCTTAACATTTATACTAGTAGCGGTATCGAAATTGAAAACGGGACGGGGAACAGAATCCAGAGCCAGGACCGGGCCCGAAATTGGAAATGAAACCGAAGTCAAAATTGAATGTGGGATGGCAACAGAATCAAGAGACTAATCGTTATCGAAATACAAAAGATGAAAAAATTATTTGCTCTCGGCTTCGTCCAAATCAGAATTGTGATTGGGAGTCGAATTGAAATTGAAAGAGAGACCGGGCTTGAGATTAACATCGAGCGATATAAAAGATGAAAAAGTTCATTCTATATCGATGTTGACGGAGCTGCGGACATTAAATATATGGGCACGCCACTCGCATGAAAAGGTAGAACAACGTCTGCCGGGCCAGCTAGTAGTTAATAAAAAATAAGAACTATAATTAAGGTCGAACAAAAACCGTCCAAAAAATAAGTTTCTTGTACGGGACCCGCCCCCCCCCCCCTTTAATTTTTGACTTTATTTTATATTGATAATTGTTATTATGATAGCCATAATAACATGCACTGTGAAAATTTCAAATCCTACTTATTATGATTTAAATGATACAGATCTGTGACAGACAGCCAAACAGACGGACAGACAGCGAAGTCTTAGTAATGGGGATTACTAAGGCTTTGCTGCTCGGCCTTCTGTCTGTCCGATCGTCGCGCGTCTTTCGGTACGAAGACAGAAAAAACGGGAAAAGTCCCGTTGGCATCTTTTGGATACGAAATCCTAATAAATTGTTACAGGTCGTAGGCTACTTCTTGATAAATTAAACAGAACGCCTTTCGTTTAGACAATAATACCTTCAAAGCACTCATATATTTTTAATACTAGAAATAAGAGCATTTGACGTTCAAAATACCTTCCATTAATTAATATATATGTGAAGTGCCTTTTTAAAAAATAAAAAAATAAAACCCCCTTGATGACATTTGTAAATGAAAATCTAAATATAAAAAAAGTCATTAAAAAACTGCATTCCTATTGCCATTGCAATACATAATTTTTTTAAAGTAATTTTGTAATAAACTGTAAAGCATTAATTTTATAATATACGTAATGAGACTTCACATACTTCTATTTTTTTCTTTAATTTTATAGAAAGAATATTATGTACTACATAACATATCATGTTTTAATATTATATTTCACCATATTTTGCTTAAAGAGATAATTTCCTCGGTTATCTATAGACTTATTTACTTGTTTTTTACTTTTAATCCATAGAGTAATTTAAAATTTTTCATTTACAGCAGTCGAGTTTTTCAGTTTTTTGTAATTCCTTTTTTATTCGCTATTTAATTCACGTTTATGATGTATTGGCTTAGACAAGATTTCGCACGCGATTTAATTCTGGGAAATAGTTGATGCAATAAGGGTTATTTAAAAACCTTCTAGTATCTAGTTCATAAATGGTTAAAGTATTTAATTGTCTTTGCTAGGCTTTTGGTGATTAAGTAAGTTCTTAAATCCACCACAACTCTATATAGTACAAGCTCGAAAGTATAGACGTTATTGAGAATTCTAACTAGTTAAACAATTTGAGCTTAATTTAACAATTTATTATCCCAGATGCTTATAAACATATGTTATAATTTTGTGGCCTCTTTTAAAACCCCTCAGTTATTTCTATCGCTAAGTTTGGAATAAAAAAAGTTTCAAGACAGCCTATTTGACACAAAATTCGACCATTTTGGTTTTTTGCAACTTTTGTATTCTCAAAGACATTTGTGTCACCCTAGACAAATTTAACAAAATGTAACCTACTGAAATTGGCTTATAAATCTAGTGGTTAAAAGTGAACATACAAACGGACGTATATACCTACAGTTAAACATACCAAAAAATAATCCTCTTTTTGGGCTTTGCCGCAGTTGAGTACATATAAAACATGAAATTAATTTTTTGCTGTCTTTATACATTTTTTAATATCTGGACAACCTTCTCAAAAATACTGAATGAAAAAATAACAATCTTGATAGAATAAAAAAAAATGAGATTGTCGCTAAAGACATACAATAAAAAGAAAGGAAAGAAAGGTATCTGTCAAACCTGAACCTTTTCCGTATTTCCCGAACATAAAAGTATAAGTACTTTAGTTACCTATAACTAGAGAAAAAATTAGATATGTCGACTATTGCTCTTGAATAGCACTAACTAAAAAATACCAGCAAAAGAGCGTACCTTTATGGCACTTACGTTCTTTTCATGAGAAGCGTAGTTTCTCGGCAATAACTCAAATACGGTTTCTGATCATGTTCAAAATAATTTTTGTTGAAAGTGTTCATTAAGCGTTACCTTCGTATTTTTTTCATTTATTTTAAAGATACGGTTTATAAAATAAAGGGAGAGGTCAGGATTTATGCTATTTTCGCAGTGATTATTTCCGAAAATATTGCATATTAAAATAATCAAAAAAAATTGTTTAAAAATTTTAAAGTGTTTGTAAAAGAACTGTCGAAAATTGGAACATACATTGATGCAAGCTAAAAAAAATTTTAGTTTATATTACATGTATCGGGTACCCCCTAAAAATATTTATTTTTGTTATTTAACAGCTAAAGTAAATAGCGGATTATACAAGACACCTTCACTCTAAACTTCATCAATATACATCTTCTAATTATTCAGTAAAATGCCTGTGACACATGGACGGACGGATATGACGAAACTGTAAGGGTTCCCTTTTTTCTATTTTGGCTCGGAACCCTCAAGAGCCTTGTATATAATATCAAGAGCCTTGTATATATATATATACCTAATCGATTCTTTAATTAATCGATTTCGAGGTATATACTTAAGCTCCATCACTAAATTTGTAAATTATGTCAATAGATGTATTCCGATTTAAAATTATTGCTTGTATAGATTATTATTATTTCGATATTATAGAAATAGGGCAAATTATAATGACATATACCTATAAAAATATATTAGAAACAAACATTTATCTAGTTTTTTTAAATAGTTTATTATTGTTCTAATTTTATTCAAATCTGTACAATTCTAAAAATACGAACTCGGAACAATAACAACATAACCTCAATGTGTAGTGGATTTTATTTTTGAGTGTTATTAAATATATTTACAGAATATTTCAAAGATAAACTAGTTTTATTTGTACATAAATTATGTACACAAATCTACTATTACCAAGGTAAAAAATATAACGTTATGAATTACGTTAAATAATAATATGTAGTAGTGTAAATGGTGTTTTTTTTTTATTTAGGCACTTGCTTCGGTTAACTTCTTTTTGTCGATGTTCTACTTCTATTGAAAGCCAAAGACTGCCACAAAATACTAAGTCCATAGATGGCATTTCACCGCCACCTCGAATTCATAGAAGCCCGACCGATATTCTTCAGGCTTTAGCTGCTACAGTAGGTCATGATCCTACCGCGGCGCATTATAAGTAAGATATTTTTTGCAATATCCCTTTTTAGGTTTTTTAGATATTTGTTATATTATAATAGATCAATAAAATGTAGAACTTTGATGTTATAAATATCATGATGATCCATATTTGATACCTCTATCAAATTTCCGAAAGAGAGCATATGCATTGTCAGCTGAAGCAGGACGTAAAGCAGCAGTCTGGGTCAGAGATGAGCATGCAGAATGGTTTACAACTCGTGTATGGGACCCACCCGGAAAGAAAAAAACACCACATTTCAATGCAGATCCACATATTGATGCTTATGTTCCCCGCCCAATTTATAATGACGAAAGCAAAGTAATGTATTATACTTTATACACTATATTAACCAAATACATTAAATATTTGTGTATACGCTATATTTTTATCATGTCCAATTTTAGGTCACAGAAGAGGATTTAAAGTTTACAATCAACAACTGTCTTGTTGTAGACTCAATTAAAGTTTTTGAATTACTGGGTGGTATTGGAAATATCAATGATGAATTGAAGTTAAAGTTTCTACAATTGTTGTGTTTCTATAATGAGAAAGATTCTGGTTCTTTAGAATGGCTTGAAGAACGATGGTTTTCTACTGCTACTAAAGAACGGCAAGCTACAACATGGAAGTAAGTTTACATAACTTTAGATGTAATTTCCTTTGCTTAATCGTAATTCACTGTAAACTAATGTAATTTTTACATATCAGAAAAATTTATCATTCCCATTATTTAATAATTTCATATATTTCACATTTAGTGCTATGTCCCATATTCAATACTATATATGCACAGAAAAGACTATTAATATGCACTCTTAAGAGTAAGCAAATCTTATTATTTTTCATAGTGGCGTTAAGTTTCATATTTTTTTTTATTATTTTCATGTAATAAAACCATTTTAAAACACATTTTGCACACTTCTATTATTCTCTGTCTTCTTTATTAATATCTCCAAACCATCCAAACCATTGACTTACGATTACTAAATAGCATAAAAGACTAAAATTTTGTTCTTATTTATAATTTTATTTAATATATTGTAAATCTAATATAATAGCTATATCTGAGAACACTTAGGCTATGTACACTATAATACTGAATTGAATGGGCAAAATAATAATAATTAAAGTGTAATAAAAATTACACGTTTATGGCCACTTGTGTCCTTGCCCTTCCTTAATGAAAAATATTTCCACTATATTCAATTCTCATAATTTGTATCCCATAGGAACTAACTACTATTAGATTAGTCGGTTTAGAATTATTTTATACCTATATTAATGAAAAAAATCAATACATACAAACTAATATGACATAAAACAACCCTCAACATGTATGGACCAGCATAAGTTCTTAAGGTCCAACCCTTCTATCTGAGATGTAAAGATTGTGACAGGGAAAGCCCCCTATTGCAGTAATAAAAATGTAACACAACAACAAGGAATTAATATTTGCATTTATTTATTTTATTTTTAGATTGGGTGGTTTAGCTGAACAAATATTTAATGCAATGGATCCTAAGTCTCCGGAAGCTTATTGCGCCATCATACAAGGGATGGCTAAATTTTATCAGGTACAATTAAATCATGTTTATTAACATAAAAATTGCATTCCTTTATCAGCATTACTATGTTAATCACTTCGTATGTGTGTACTTTTAAATTGGATTTACAACAAGAGATTCGGTTATATATTATTTATAATATGGAAATAAATTTATGACCTCTAATCCATTACATAACATTTCAAAAATTGTTTATCAGTATTCATAATCTATTTTTAATAATATCAATTCATTCATGATCTATCTGATTTGATGATGATGAAGAGTCTAAGCAAAAATATGTTATATATGATGAGTTATTCATATCCTTTTCCTTTTGAAATGGCATTAGTGTATCAAAGCATACTTGTTTTGTTAAGGCATGAATTAAAATGTGTATATTTCAAATAAGTACCTCCAAATGGTGGCTTTGCGTATCAAAATGATTAAAATTGGTTGAAAATTTCATAAAACATATATGTAATCTTCTTTATATTCCATTATACTAATTAGAGTATTTGAATATTGATTGATACAAAAAACCTTAAGAAATTGATCTCATAATTCTTCAACATTCAGCTAGTTTTAATGTTTATTTTATTGAGTAATTAAGAATATAGGTATTTAAAAAATTGAATAATTATTCCTCACATGGTTTGATTTTCTGTTTCCTAGGTATAAGTACAATAATAATATAAAATAAATTTACCTCTACTTCTCAGAGGAGTAAGCAAAGATCAGAGATCTGCCTATTGTATTATCTTTATTTACGTTCCACTGATATCTATCAACCCTTTCATGCAAGCTTGTTGTTTTCGGATGCTTGAGATTTGACCCTTCTTAATATACCACTGACTTAATCAATATACAATATACAGTAGCCCTTGCTGATCCCAGAACATACATAATAAAAATTAAAATATGTTTTTTCCTTTATTACCATTGTCTAACATTTTGAAATTAAATTTGGAGGAAGGCTGTGCCCTTGTAGTGGAATGCTATAAATTTGACACTACGAGCTTTCGGAGGAAAAAATATTGACTCGTTAAATATTCAAATTGGTTAAAAAGGTTCACCAATCTAATGCTTCAAATAGAAACAACATGGTACATTAAACAATATAATAAATGCCATTTAAGATGCATAATGTGCTATGATTTAATTTTTATAATTTACAACTAGAGCAAATTGTCCCAGATCAAAGTTTAATCACCCTACTGTTAACATACTTATTCATAATGAATGCACTTCTCTACTTTCACGTCATTTTCATCACGATCATAAAATTAGTATAATTGTTCAAATCATACTCCAAAAGAGGAACAGCATAGTATACACGTATGTTAGAGTGAGATAGACAGGTGAATCTATTGCCTGGCATGCGGTACCTATATGTAGTCCTAGCATGTGATGAATTGATCCCTCATAGTTTACAAAATCTTCTTGTCTCAAATGTAAGTTGGAATTTAAATGTGGCCAAATATGGTTATTTGAGCATTACCTGGATATAACTCATCTAACAAAAGAAATTAACAGTATTTTATATTTCTCATATAAATAGCGTTCAAATATTTAACTGTCTAAGTGTCATTCCTAAAACTACTACTCAAAATTTGGATATAAATAGGCGAAAAGAGTTATCATATTTGTTCATATTTAATTCGAAATTTTACTAACTCAAACATTTTAAATCAAAATTGTACACTCATAATAAATACAATTTTGATTTAAAGTGAAAACAAATTGTAATTTATTACTATTTTATAACATTCTTTCTGTGTAGAGAATTTTTGTCAAGCAACTTTTGCAATAAATATGTTAATACAATCAAAGTTTAAATTATGGTGAATGTAGATGATGGATGGATAAATAGGTCATATTTGACCAAAAACCAAAACTATTGTAGTACACAATTATTTGTGGTGCAAAATTTATATGGGGTTTTCAAAAATTTACACAACTCTTTAAATGACTTATTGTTAGGTCCCAAAAAAGGACTATTAACGGAATGTCTCGTTTGAGGAAGTTGACTATAGG
Organism: Eumeta japonica; assembly: GCA_005406025.1. Lineage (NCBI taxonomy): Eukaryota > Metazoa > Arthropoda > Insecta > Lepidoptera > Psychidae > Eumeta > Eumeta japonica. Next base: position 71,124 of record BGZK01000704.1, read on the forward strand.
ATTTTCTTCGTCTGTGCTGCCTCTTTTTTTATTAACAATTTTCATTACCAAAATTTCAGACTTATCCTTGCTAAAGATGTTTCATTTCAAAATTTGATACAGACTGCAAAGGGAAAGGTTTCTAAATTTTATGTGGAATTTCATAAATATTATTAGAAATGTTGTTCAAACTTTTACAGTTAATTTTTATATATTTTCAGGCTGAAAGAGCTCATCAACTCTGTCATGAAGCAATAGAAAAGGGTATTCCTTTGTCTACTTCAGTATACAATAGTTTGTTAGCATGTATAGGTTTTCTACGTGAAGGCACTGCTCTACGAACTCAAGCTTTACTTGATACATTGAAAGAAATGGATCAACAGGTATTGTATCAAAATATATTTTCATCTTTCACCATATCACTTTTTTTCCTATTTAATAGTGTATACTTAGTGCCCCATGTATCATTAAAGGACTGAAAAATAACAAATACATTTTTATTAGCTATGGCTCCCGAATGTCTGGTCTGCATGGATGCAATTTTCTACATTGTTTATGTTGTTACTGTATTAAACTTAATCCTGCTAATTTACATACATTCATTTAAGTAAAATACTACAAAAACTGTCTGAGCCATTATGCTGTTAATACAGAATAAACACATATCAATATTTATGTCTAGTTGTAAGCATTGCAATTTAAAAAAAAAATGATTTCTATATGTGTCTGCATAGTATTTAAATTATAAAGATTAATGTTGAAAAACACCATGTTTTAAACTCTTTCTAACTCTAATGCAAAATGTCTTATATCGGTTGAACCATAAAGCCAAAATAGTACCCAACTGAACAAACATGCTTTCTCATGTTTTTGACAAGAATCAATAGTGTTGGCATTGGAAATTGGTTCTTATGAAAGGTTATTCCTTATGCCAATATTTATTTTGTAAGTACTGGGTTTGCTTATTTTCATTCACTGCAAGCACTTATGTAAAATTCTATGAAAATTGTTAAGTGTTAAGCCATAAAAACATGACAAGTACATTAACTCATTCTACATTTACATTGTAGTGAGTATCATAGTTTTCATTTTAAAGGTTCTTATTTTTTTATAGTTTATGCCCATTATCCAGAATGTCTTTCATTTTTTTGAATTGCTGAAAATCAAACATTTATTTTGTAGAATTTGTCTCCTGACTCCAAAACTTTAACATCGTGCTTACGATCCTTGTCAGCATGGGGTGGTGGACGGAATTTACAACAGTTAGCCATGCAACTGCTCGCTGAATTCCGACAAATGGGCATTGAACCTGGATTATCAGCATACTATTATTTACTGTGCCTTTTCTGTAAAGAAAGTGAGTTTATAAGCTTTTACAAAGTATAAAAGTTACATTTGCAAGTTTATTTTATTAAACGATTTATGCTCAAACACAGATAATAAAATTACATATAAGTTATAACCAATCAATTTTATTTTATTTATTACTGGAATAAAAGTTATGATAAAAATAGCTGTATAACGAGATCATTACTGTATTTTATGTGAATATTGCAGTTGGACCACGCAATAATATTCTCACGCCCATATTGGATGATTTAGACAGTAGAGAAAAACTAGAAGCTACAGAACCCACAGATGTAAACTTCTTTATAACTGCGATGGGAGTTTGTTGTGATCACTTACAGGTAAAAAATCAAGTAGTTATGCATATTTATGCAAACTATTTATCTAAGAATTATTCAACGTCTATTAAATTAGGACAAATGCTATGAATTTGTCTGTGCTCATACACAAGGCAATATGTTTACAACACAAATGTAACAATGCTAATAATATAAAGGTATTTGAAAATTCATTAGTAATAAAACAAATAATCTTTTTGAGTTTAAATGGATATTTGATTAAGTTATTTTTTACAAACCGTTAACCTAATAAGTTGTTGCGTTATTGTATTATATATATGTATCATAAACCAGATAAAGGGACTCAATTTGAAACCACTGATATAATATTGTAATATCTTTATTACCTTTATATCTGTATTACCTTTCTTGAGCATGCTAAAACTATTTACACCAATCTTAAATTGTGCACACTGAGTAGCTACAATGAAAATGAAAATAAATAGTGTAATTCAATGTAAGATGCATTGTACCCTCTTTGAAAGTCACATGTATGCACTGTAAATGTGCCAATGGTTTAGAAATACATGTATGAAAAAGAATTGGGAAAACCTTTCAGGCTTAATATGCTTAATAATCATTTTATACCATCTAATATTTAAATCGATTAAATACTTTACCAAGCATGAACTATATTTTATATATATTTAAAATCCACTTACTGATTTTGATGACATTTGGCAGCAGATAGTTTGACACCAAAAAGCGGACTAAGGCTAGTTTTTGTTTGTCTGTCTGTTTGTATGTTTTTTCATAGTCCAATAATAGTTTAACTAATTTTAATGAACTTTATTGTACTAATATAGCACACCATTTTATAGTACATTAGCTACTGTCTATTTTTCTTTCTGTCTGTTTGTATGTCTACTATAACTCGACAATGATTTAATAAATTTTGATGAACTTTAGAAAACTGATAAAACTTATTATCATATAAAATATAGATTACAGTTTATTTTATTGTATGTTTATCTCCTTATAACTAGAATATTTAAAAGTCGTTAAATTTATTTTATTTTGTCAGCCATGATATTGTATGCTATTTAGAGAAAGAGTGGTGTGAGAATGAGTGATGAGCATTGAGAGGGAGGAGGAGAGGAAGATATTATGTAAGAGAGTGAAGTTAAGTGAAAACGAAAGTCAGAGAGTATCAACAATCCGATTGTAACTATATGATTAATAATAATGATTTAATATTAAGAAAATCATAGTAAATGAAATGAGTGAACTGTGTCTTTTGTCAATACCATATCCTGTTATTATAGCGGCGCTCGCGGAGCAGACTGGACGAGCATTTAATAGGGTTTTGTCTTAATTATTTTTTATTTATAAGCATATTTTCATTAATATATTTTTGTTCTAGTTACTTTGACAAAGTTGTTGTAAAGAAGGAGGAGATTATGAATATTTGTGGAAATATGCATGATCGATTCCATCCTTTATGAAAACTTCCGTTTTTATACATATACCAGTTGAAGCCGGCAGACATCCTGCCAGTCTACCTAAATCATGTCTATATAAATTAATTGAATTTTATTCATATTTTCAATAATACATGACATTTTTACTTTTCCTACAAATAACCATTTTTAAGATATATCTAATAAAAAAATATTGAAAAAACATTTTACTTTAAAACTATTAATTTATAAGCAAATACATTCTCTGTGTTCAAATATAGTAGCATACCAATTTTCATGGTGATTGGTAAAAAAGGTATTGAAGTTTGTATGCTGCAGCGCCACTTGAAGTGGAATTAAAACAAAGTAGATAGCGCAAAAACCTTCTCTACTAAAAAATACATGTAGATGCCAGTTTTCCTGGTAATCGGTTGAACGGTATAGGAGTAAATATGCCGCAGCGCCACATGGTGGGGAGTTACAACAAAGAGACATAAGGACATTGGACGTGTTGGGGTTTAGCTTTAACATATATATGTGGAAGAGGAATATTTCTTTACGGCAAAGTGGTTCTAAAATGAAACGCCGTCGTTGTTGCACTGTTCACTTATACACACCGGCTTCACCCTCTTCTTTTGGGGTTCTTCTCCCGTCGTCCGCTGCGCTCGAACTGACAAACTCAGCCGGATATGCTCCAGCTTATATTGGCGGGTGGCATTATGCCCTCTACTGTGCGGCCGACCAGCGCCCCCCGAAGGAGATCTGCCTTCTTTTTGTTTATCAAATTTACAATATTATATTAAAACTATAAGTATTTACAATTTACTTTATTTATTTTTAGACCGTGCCTGTGTACTAATAGTTTACAATACCAAATATCAACATATAAAACAGGTGGTGTGCGGATACCTTGAACTGTCATTATTCTGATTTTCCCTTATTTTCCTTCTTTTATTTGCCCTTTATATCACCTCTGTATGTGGTAGCGAACTGGCTGCACGCCCTAAATGCCTAACTATCATGAAATTGGTCCATACAGCGACACGATCCCTGCTGTTACCACACGGCCCGGTATATACCTATTGAGTATGTCGCAGGATATACTGACAGCCTATGGGACTAATGATGAACCGAATATGTTCGTCTAACTTTAAGGGAAAACAAAAGACACAAAAAAGTAAATTATTTATTGCATATATGTATTCTACTTAGGTGTCCGCATCACCTATCAGCTCTCGACCTGCTACGTATACCTCTATGCATCCCTTCACTCTAGGATAATGCAATACCTAATGAAATTGCATCATGCATTTTACAAATGTGCATCCTCTACGTTATGTTATATAATACAAACTGAAATAAGCTGAAATTAATTGTATTACAACAGAACAAAGTTATTACAGTTTTATGCACCTATTGTAGACACGGTAGCCTATAACTCACATATATTATGTGTACATCACTATGTGAGCGAAACTATACTATAACATTTTACCCTATATGCCTCAGTATGTATTTTCTATTAAAATGAGCTAAACTTACGAATAACTATTTTTGCATTAGCTCATATGTGTATATATTTTTTTTATTTTACTTATAATTTACTTTCATTGCTTCCTATGTACTATTGCAACTAATAGTGAAGTTCAGAAACTAAAACTCGACCACGGAAATAACAACTTTAAAGCATAAATGAGTTGAGTTCCATTTAGAGAATGGTTGGTATTGAATTGTGAAGCCATAGGTGGTGTTCTAAAATTAAGCCTAAATTATACCGTCCTTTACTATGCGATCTAAACCGGAACGGTCATCAGCACCAATAGCAGAACCTGAATCTTAAACACTAAGACCTAGTCTAAATTGGAACTGATACCAGCACTGAGACTGAGATGCTAACTTGAACTGACCCAGGTTGGAACCGAGTTCGTAAACAAAGCCGGATAAAGAATAAGACAGGAATCAGAGCCAGAAAAAATAACAAGATTGTAACAAAAATAGCACCATGAGCAGAACCAAAAATCAGGACTTAATATCAGCACAAAAACTGGTACTAAGTTTGAGGCCTAGTCCATACTCTAAACCTTAACTGATATAAGAATTGAGTACAAGATATGGATTAGGATCAAAAACAGGACTGAAGCCAAAACCAGTAACTGGGCTGGACCGAAACCGGACGTAAGATTAAACGCAACATTGAAACGGAGTCAGAACTAAAATCGGTCAGAACCCTTAAGCAAAACCAATACTAGGAACATTTGAACTGATACCAAGACTGGAACCAGAACACAGCCTAAAAATAAGAGTCAGGATTAAGTTGTAACATTGAAAGTCAGACTGTAATTAATAGATATACATAAATATATAAAAACATAAATAGATAAAAAAATATACAACCTTAGTCTATATCAATGTGAGATAAGCCATAAGCAAAAATAGTACTTAACAATATCAATTGTGTGTAATATGTTGTAGCCACAAGTTTAAACATCCTAGATCGTTAAAATAATTATTCTTTTTTTATAAATAAAATAACTTCTTTTTTTTATGACATGGCACTTTTTTCAGGACATTGCACTAGCGGAGAGAGTACATGCATTGCTAATGAAAGGTGATAATTACAAACTTGTAGGTGATGGCTATAAAGAAAGTATCTACTACAGACACTTGGTCACTGTAACTTGCAGGTAATCTATCTATATACATATAATAAAATAGTAAGCTCTGTGCGCTTATTGACACTCGTCTCCTCTATGGCTGAATCAATGGTAAACTAATAGACCAATATGGTTTTCGATGATGTATTGAAATAGGCTTATTGTTTTTTCACTAGCATTTATCCTTGACTTCACCCGCGTATTTAAGTTTTCTAATATCTGTCTAATTTAGATCTATGTTTTTAGATATTTTTTGATATATGTTTCTCAGCTTATCCTAACATTTTCTATTTGTGTACTAAGTCTTGTGGTATCCATTGGATTTTGATTATTAATCTTTATTAGCTTAGACTGATATTTGATGTTTGTTCTAACATTTAGCTCCGGCCTTGTATTCTTAAGTTTTTTAATATTCATCTGACTTAGAGATTTACTTTTAGACATGTTTCTTACAATATTATGAAAGAACATTGGAACTGTCTTCTGTTTTAACTAGATAGATGAATAATAATATGTAAAGGATAGATAACCAGATTACCGAATATGTGAGGGTGGAATAATGGATAGACAGATAGGTGGAGAGCAGGATAGGCAGATGGCAGAATGGGTGATGATTGAATGGCTGGACAGATGATCGAGATCCAAAGTTGATTCGACATTGAAATCTGGACCAGCAAATATATTGAAATCGAGAGCTGGACAGGAATGAAAATTGGTAGCAGCACTTCAATTTCCTTTTGAATAAATAAAGATTTTTTTGATTTCAGAGAGTATAACTAATTTATAAAAAAAGTGTATTGTCCATTTTTATTTATATGACAATGTTTTCATAGAAATTAAAATTAGTTTTAATTTTCATTCCCTTTTCAACTGAAAAATGTTGCCTCATTAAGTGAATCAAATTAATGTTTATTTTATTTAATGCAGCACTGTGATTTAAACATTTTATAAATAATTAATTACATTTCCTGGGATATGAGGTGAATTATATATGATGTTTTATAATGAAAACATCATATATAATTTTATAATGAAATTTTAACCTAAAGAATTAGTTTCTTTTAGCAAAAGATGTGTATTCTTTATTTTTACAGGCAAGCACCATTAGAGAAAACTACAGAACTCTTAGACCAGCTTGTACCAAATATTTATGTTCCTGAACCATCGGTCATGGAAGAGGTTGAATAGTATTTTTAATATCACTTTATTATTCATAATAATTAAATCTATTAAATATTTCAGCGTTTTGCACTTAAAAAAGCAAAATATCCTTATTAATATCATTAATAGACTTATTAAATTCTTAATCAGTATAAATTACACCCTTCCTTCTACACATTACAGTAATAGATATGTTTACATTTGTTTAACTTAGAAATCTTAAATAATTTACAGAATTAATATTGTAGGAACATTTATATGTTTAATTGAAATCAAGGAAAATAGAAACATTACTCATAATTGTTTATAAATTCACTAGTAAAAGTGTAATATGGACTGTCAGGAAAATTGTGTCAAGTATGAACCAGGAATCATGTTCATACATCTAAAAACCAAATATTTATTAAATTTATTTATGACACGAAATCTATTAGCCTTTTATAAAAAACTGTAGTTTCTCATTTTCCTCAAATGTTTTTCTAAATATTTTGAGAAGAAATTTCAAAAGGGAATTTTAATTTTTGTTTAATTACATACATTTTATCAATTCTCTACAAGGTATTGTAATTCTCTAAGCAGTACTAACTTTAATAAAAAATAACAAAAAAATGTAATCTTTGCCAGTAAATGCAAGAAAATTAAATCTATAGCAGTGCCAAATTTCAAGTACTTACTGAGTAAAATAGTTATGTAATACACATAACCAGTTTTCAAAACCTATAATACATTCTTAGCTCATGTCGGAGAAGTCAATAATGTCTGATTAAATATAATATTACTAGATAAAGTCTTAACATACATTTCTTTTGAAATTATTGCTCCAAAAAATAAATGTAAAATATACATATGAGTGTTATTTTTGATCATTGTAGATAATCAAGACTCTTGAGATAGGGGGCCTTGGTGATAGATTGGCACAAGCGTGGTCTCAGCTAATAGTTTTTGGACTTGCAAAGAGAACAAAACTTGTCGAGATTCTCCTGAACGCAATGTGTAGCTGTTACAGCTACCAAGGTAATTTAATGAAAACTTAATTAGAACATGTTTGATCCTATATAACGATTTTTTTTTTGGAAAAATAGAAATATACTTTTAAAGTTGAGTATTCATTTTGTAAAAACATGGTTAAATAATGTACATATTTGCATTTGTTTATGATTTATAATTTTTAGTAGTTAATAATAGATTTTAAAATCAAAGAAGTAAAGATATGAAGTGTTGTTAGAATTTTGGGTTCGGACAAAAGTACATTAAAAATGACAAGATCTAAACATTAAATATCGTTAATACAGCATTTGTTTGTTGGAAAATTTAAATAAAAATTTTTCATAATGAATTGAAATGAGTTAATATTCAAAATATGTAGGAATTTGTAGTAAATTTTTTCAACACATTAAATATTGATGTTCATTCAATTTCATTTTGGTATCTACAGAAGAGGATATAAAAGAAAAACTACGTGCAGCTGCTGCCGATGTTCTTAAATCCCTGGTGGCAGCCGAGGAGGAAATTGAAGTGCAAAAGAACCGTAGAACACCAGCTAGGCGGTAAACCTTTATTAGTTTATTTATTTGTTTAATATTATAAGACTGCAAAATGATCCATAGCCATATCCTGCAAGTATTTAAGGACTAAATATTGACTCCGCATCAGTTCAGACCTACATACGCCCGAACACAAATTCACCAAATAATAAAAATATGTATATCTCCAACAATAAATAGATGTAGAAATGAAATTTACTTCTTAAATAAATGTCGAATTTTTTGAAAAATCGTCACGGAAATTGATTTTTACCTACCTCTATGTTATATTAAACGATAAAACTTTATATTTTTACGTGTGCAGGCTATCAGCATCGGCATTCTGCAACATCATAGAGCTGTGTTCGGACGTCAGCGACAAGACTGATGAGAGTTGGGCTGCCGTATCGGAGGCATTGACGCGGCTGAAAAGCGGCCAGGCCGTGGGCGTGCCCGCGCAGCCCGAGGTGCTGACGGACGTCGCGAAACGAGCAGCCAACTTGGGACAGCCGAACGTAGCCGCTGTAAGTTTTTTTATTTGATTCTTAAATAAGAATTTTTATGAAGACAATATTTTTTAATGAGGCTATTTGTTTTATCATAATGGCGTCATCGTTGATTAGTATGCATTATTTTCGAGTTTCAACACCCATCAATTTTCACTGGCACATTTTCTAAGCATCAGAACCCACAATACTTATAGTATCTAAAATTGAATATATTTTTTATGTAAGTAGTTGTAAAGAGTCGCTTTAGAAGGGCTTTTATTTTCGAACAACATTCGAAATTTTTCAAATAATTTTATGGTTTCGGTCGATATTTGGAATTGTACAAAATCAACATACATTTTTTTTTTTTGTGTTACGTCCACTTTTCAATCAGGCAGAATATTTTGATTCTGCTCATAAAAAATGTGGTGTGAAATTTGAATGTGTAATATCCATATCATTTATACTTCACTAATCGAACTTTATAACTCGGCGAAAACCAGCCAGTATCTCTTTGTTGAAAACTATTTTGCACAAAATATTTTAGGTGGTCAAGTATATATGGGATGAAAAAATGGTAAAATGAATTACACTGCATTTATAATATTGTAAAATATGTAACAAAAATAATTTTATGATAGAAAATACATAAAAATTATATTATGCTCAGATGGCAGTTGGGTACCTAGCAGAGTGCGGCTTCGACGAAGCCGCTTCTGCAAGTGTCCAAGTTTTGGGTGTGTTGTTAAATCGACCAGAAGAAGAAATTACGACACTTTTACAAGAACCTAGAAGCAAACTTGCAACAAACCTTGATAAATCAGCACTGGCCATCATTAATGCTTATCAGATGTAAGTAATGTAAAATCTTTCCAACACTAACATCTATACAGTTCTTTATTTTTGAATAGTTGCTTTGTGCTATATATGAAACATAGGATCTATAATAGTTTATATTATAGATTATATGTGTGTGTGTGTGTGTGTGTGTGCGTGCGTGTGCGTGCGTGCGTGCGTGCGTGCGTGCGTGCGTGCGTGCGTGCGTGCGTGCGCGCGCGCGTGTGCGCGCGTGCGTGTGTGTGTGTGTGTATGTATACATTGTGTTATTCATCCATATTTTTACCACACCTATCCTAATCAAATATTAAGAAAAATTAGATATGCTAGTACTAATATATTGCAACCACTGTAATCAGATTCAATATTAGCGTAATATATTTCTAATGAAAACACGCAATTAGCAATTTCTGTACAGAAAATTCGTATTTTGTATCATGAAACTGATACTGGAAAGAAATCTTATATTACTAATTCTGACATACCTTTATTGTGTCGCCCATCCCTTGTTGCAAATACCTACCGATTATTTTAGTAGTTTACAATGCGCCGTTCCGTAATCTATAGAACTAATTATTAATTATGGCGAAAGGTCCTGCCTTTTAATAATGACAATGCAAACAGGGCGGGCACAGGCACGAGGCCGTCGACGGCGACCGAGGACAAGACGTCGAGCTCCGAAAGTGACAGTGACTCCTCCGATTCAGATGAAGATGGCCATTAGGATATACTTAGATTATGTTTACTTTATAGTATTAAAAAATTGCCATTAATTTTGCCTTTTTTTTATGTAGATATAAAATAACTCTTCTTTCTGTTTCTAATATTTTTAATTCAGATTGCGTTTCAAAAGTAACTGGTTACTGAAATCTATTTTCGGTACGTATCTTCATTTGAAGGTGGCCGAGTTTGGCGCATAAATTAAAATAGTGATGTTGCGCTTATGAAATTTAAATAATTATTCGTCTTTTATATTGACAAGCATTTCTCATAAAAAGCTTTTTAATTTTTTGTAATCATACTTCATTTCTACCAAACAATTTAATTAATAATTGAAATTTTAGACGAGCATTACACTATACACGTCAACGACGGACCATACCTAAGTAACTTAATCTGACAATGAGTTATTCAAATCCCGATCTTTTCTAATAGATTGTGGACCAGTGAAAGTATTCATTATTTTTCAAGCGCCATCAATTGTGAGACAAAACGCGACGGTCAGAGATGACAGTCGAGACGCTGACGCGGTCTCATTTCACTGTTATTGTCCGGCGGAAGTGTTTAAAGGCGATAATTGGCCGCGGGTCGTGCAGTGCTAAGAAAGCTCCGGACAATAGCGAAGCCGTTAGTCGCACGACCGACGCCCGCCCCGGCACCTGGCCCGTGAACTGTAACCGATAACCAAAAAAAAAATAATATGTGTGCGCGTTCGACGAAAGCGTGGTTCGCCTTCATATGCGTGAGTATTTTATTTTACATAAATCGCAGTTTAATTTATGTAAGTAGCTTTCAGCGTATTAACTCTTATTGCGGTTTCTGGAACTATCTTTAAATCCATATTAGTATTGATACCAACGTGACGTTTATTTTATATCAATTCATGATTAAAGTAGTAATGGATCTCGCTTGACGAGACGACAATTCTTGTCTTGCTGAAAATTCGTCTAGTAGTACATATGATTAGTCAAAAATATTAACACATCATATTATTATTTGTACGCATTTATAGAATTCTAAACTCTACCTATTCGGACAATCACTCAAAGGGACTTAAATAGTTTTTGATTGAATAGCTTGCCCCAGATTGCACATAACGTTTTATTGCCTATGCTTTTGTTCCAAAGACCAGCACACTATCCTTCAATATCTTGAGGCTGGTGTTGTTCCAAAAAGCAATGTTTAACAGATTTATCAGTTTTTGTGATACTTTACTGTGGCACTTTTTCATCTAACTATGGATAAAAAAATCGGGCAAGCTCTAGTTCGAATCGCGTGGTGAAGATTCTGTACGATAAGTAATCGCATTAGTCTTCGTGAACACAGTAAGCGACACATTTTATATCCTTTTTTTTTCTTCACGACTACTATGTTTTCCATGATAAGTTAAGAATTTAAGATTTTCGTTTGAGTGAAGCATTATACTCCGTACTTCCTTTAATATCTTTTGAATTATGGCTTTGATTCTATTTAAATTTGCGCATTTTATTCTGTGAATTAAAATATGTTTGTAATTCTCAAACCCATTCATTTGACCAATTACATGACGCAATTGACCGGGATTTTTTTAATTTTTTTAATGACCTCACAAAAGACAAAAATCATAGTTCGTTTATTAATGCTACACATTTATGATTGAGTCACCTAACTTTGTATATGTCGCAAGTCGCAACTTTTTGTCATCAATTAGATATGGAGTAAGAAGACTGTAACAGACAAACAAGCAGATAAACGAACACAAAGGTAATCCTACAAGGATTCAATTTTTTCAATGAGTGTTCGAAGCCCTAAAAACATGTTCAACATAAGTTTTCGCTAAATTACGTCTACGGAAGGAAGAGAAATTTCGAATAAATAAATAGAACCAGTGATATACGGCATAGGCCAAACACACTGTCAAAGCTACACAACCAGCATTTATTTATATACAATGGGAGACATTTTAAATTAACTGTTATTTTATTTTCAAATTATTTGCTTACTTTGATATATAACATAAAAAAAAATATAAGACAAATCTATCAATCTCTTCAGGAAATTTAGATTTTTGAAAAGTAAGCCTAGCACAAACCCTCTATACAATTTCTATGTTCTGTACTAAAGCGGAAAGAGTATAATAGCTTAAGAATAAAAGTGAAACGTAATACGTCAATTGTAAGTATTCTACATAATCTGTTAGAAATATTATTTTTTTGTTTAAAAATGTATTATCAAGCACGTCGCTGAAAATACAATATTTAATTAGACACTAGGTAACAGAAAGGTTCTTAACTGATTACACAGTTATACTTTAACTCACCAAAAAAAAAATGTTATGTACACACAACACGTACTTTCCTGTTTAACATATAATGCATCACAATGTCAACAACAAACCGGGTCACCCGCGCTGCGTCTCGACCACGATTCGTCACGCAAACAAAATTACAACGTTTGCTTTAACATTTTACTTCGCAGACTGTCGCGGTCGTCCGCTGCGCGAACGGCCAAAATTACTATCGCGCCAAGTTCGAATGCGGGCCGTACGGGTTCATCTGCGAGAACGGCAAGAGGCTGAGGCTCTGCGACGACGACCGCCTGTACGGCCCGGCCTTCCTCTGCCCCGAGAACACGCTCTGCAACGAGGCCACGAACGACGTCTGCGAGAGCACCGTCAACCACATAGAGCCGACGCTCTCCAAGGCGATACGCTGCAACCGCAACGAGAGGATCGCCGACCCGACGGTGCCTGGCTGCAAGGGTTACATCCTGTGTATCCCCAATAAGAATCGCTTCCAAGGCATCAAGTTCAAGTGCGCCGGTAACACCATATTCAACGGCGTGAGTCGGACCTGCTCAGCGCCCGACAGGTACAAATGCCCACTCGGCAACAACACGAAGTTCACCGACTTCTTCAGGGAAGAAGTCCGCAGGGCCGGTGTCGCCAACCGTAACGACCACGTAGAAGCTTCGAACGATATATCTTATCGCCCGAGACCCATAGACTGCAAGAATTACAAGTTCAGCGTTCGGCAAGAGGGCAGCCCTGTCGGTAGAGTCGCGTACTTCTGCCCCCCGCGGCCCGTCAGCGGTGACACTTTGATCCGTTGCACTGTTTTCTCCAACCAGTTCTGCATTACCCTAGCAAAAGAGGAAGAGGACCAGTTCGCAGTGAGCACCGGCTTCGCCCATCGCAAACCTAGATTTAATAAATTTTTAACGTAACCGAGATTGATGTATTAATTGAAACCTAAAAATAAACGATACTGCCAATACGATGCTATTTTAGTATAACCTACTTTTTAAATATCCAACACATCCATTTTTCATTTAGAAATATCCTCTCATGAAAACAGTTCGTAACTAACCTATCAACTTACATATCTGTATTCAATTTAATACTAACATTTAACTATTCCATTTTCTGCTTTTAGATATTTACCAATCTAAAGAAGTAATACGTGAATAAATTTACAACATTTTTAGGGTTCCGTAATAAACAAGGAACACTTATAATTTCACCATGTCCGTCCGTCCGTTCGTTTGTAAATCTGCCCGCGGCGTAGATTAAAAACATAATAATATAAAGCTGTAATTTGATACGGCTATACATATTAATCACGCTAACAAAGCGGTAATCTTAAAAAAAATATTTTAGGTACCTCCCCTAGACGTAAAGTGAAAATGAATTTTTTTTCTCGTCTATTCTACGGTGTGGAATATCTTTGGATAGCTCATTCAAACATTGCAGGTCTTTGAAACCATTTTTCGATTTAAAGATCCGTTTACAAAATATTAACCGTTAAAGTGCTAATTTTTTTATGAGTCAAGTGTTCCCCGCCGACCCTGCCAAGTAAATGGTTATTCTTGGATATGTGAAAAAAAAACGGCAGTAATACCTACATATAACGATGTTAAAAGGAAAACTATCACAGTTAAGTAGGTTTCTTTGCTAGTTAACGAGAATTTATCTTTGCTAGTTAAATAGTCTGCCGAGTGTAAAAAGTACTTTGAGAAGTTCGTACAAATTCTATTGAAAGTTGCTTAGATGGCATTATTGGATGTGTAAAATAACAATAAATGTAAGTTTATGAACCATGTACAGTTATGGAAATATCAAATCATAACATCCTTAACACCCGTCCTATGTGAGCCCGTTTTTAGACGTTGTTAGCAGTTGAACCATGAACTCAATTAATATATTCATAGTACTAAAGAAAAAGCCCCCTCTTATAAGTCTCGTATATTGTGACGGGCAACTACAGAACCCTACACTGCGGGTGGCCCGACACGCACTTGGCCGGTTTTTTTCATAAAAGGCAACTAAACGACCGTAAGACCTCAAAAATACATTTGTCATGAATCCCAAAATATAGATACCGCAGGAACTTTACATTGCGGATCGCCAATCTGCTTGTCCAGGATAACTATTAGACCAAAAACATGCCCATAATATGACGTGGCGTAGGCTGATAATGATGATAAAAGTTGCAATAGTTTAATTTATAACTGATGAACCATAAAAAACCGTCATTTCGATACTAATCTGAGTTCTAGATAATTATTCTGAATCTGTTATTAATCCCAATTCCAGTTTAGTACCTAATTCATTTCCAACTCGGACGCAGTTGCGATCTGGGTTCGATATCCAACTTCGGTCCTAGTTCTGACTCCGACCGGTTCGATCCGATCTAATTTGGTTTCGTTGCATTCGGTAGTTACAGATAAAAAGTCTGCCAAAAGATTTTTTTGATATCATATTGAAAAATTAGCATAAAAGCAAGGTTTAAAATAAAACTCTATTGCATAATTATTTTTTATTTATTCGGAATTAAACTTAGTCGTATAAACATAACAAACATTTAAAATAATCTTATACACAAAGTCACATATGTACATATATATATTTATAAATTACTAAGCGAGAAATATTTGAGTAGTTCTTACCAATGTCTAATCAAGGATTACGTACACTCGTGGCTGTCGGCGTCTACGCACTTCTTCTTTTGCTTATGAAAAACTTCCCCCTTGTCGCATTTTCGTCTTTTACGACGTAAAGATTCATTTCTTCTCTTACACTCGTAGTATTTGGTACAGTCGCTGTAGTCGGGAAACTTGCCCTCCTTGACGCATCTGAACTCGGCGGCGCTGCTATCTCCGCTGGTGTTTTCATTTTTTCCCGTCGTTTTCGCGTTATCTTTTTTATACCTTTCGTCGCTCTTTGTTTTTTTTTCTTTAGAACTATTGAGACTAGTGTCGCTGTTGTTACTGGTTTCGCTTTTGTTACCGGTATCACTTTTGTTACTGCTATCACTTCTTGAACTTTCATCTGTCGAAACAGTTCGACTGTCTTTACCTTCATTGGATATTATTTCGTAATGAACACATTTTATGGTATCCGCACGTAAATAATATCCCGTTTGACATTGGAATCTAAATCTGACATATGCATTAGCATTTTTGTTTCTAACGCATATGTAATAAAATTTCGTTTCAATGTTGTCTATAAATCTGCCTTCAGAGACGCAGTCAGACCCATGTTGCCTAACGCATTCTGATAATATTTTGGTACATTGTTTCTTACTATCACTGAAAACTGTATTTGACGGGCATTGTCCTATTATGGGATCATGTTTGCCAACGCATATGTAGAACTTTTTACAATCAACGGGATCGCTATACCTTCCCCTCCTTTTATTAGTACAGCTAAAAGTAGAATTTTGATGATAAGTTGGACCAGTATTGGGATAGTTATTTTTTAAAATAGTGTCCGGTTTTGCACTAAAATAGCTCTCGTTTCCTTTTGTGTATGTGCCCTTTGTAGTCGGATTTTGATTATTTGTGGCAGGATAAATATTTCTTTTATTGTACTTTGATGTCTCGATTGTACTTGCTAAAGAATAATCATGTTGACTTTTACTTTCTAGTTCTGTTTTTACGTTGAAATTGATGTCTTTTGTTGAAGAGATCAATGTATCTACATGTTCAACCGTGTTCTCAGAAGGTATAGTAAACAAATTTAGGGGATTCTCTGTTACGTGATTGGATGAATATTCCACTGTTGTGGCTATATAGGTATCTTTATATTCTTTAGTTGCAATATTTGGTTCATTTTTTTCTGTTTTAACTTTTCTTTCATTCAATGATTCTTTAGGAATATTTATCTCTGAAGGAGGAGTTGATGAGGTATCTCCAATTCTTTCTTGTTGAACACTATTATGGAGATTATTTAAGATATTGATTGCAGTATGATCGGATACTTCATTTGCTACATTTATTTTATTTACAATTATTGATTGCATTGGATGAAAATTTCCAATACTTTTTTCAGTTGAAGGATAAATTTCAGTAATTGGGATATCAGTTTCATACAATTTGGTAGATCCTTCCTTTTTATTTGTCTGCGTGGTTGTAAATATTAAACTATTCAAATAATATGGATTTTGGTCAATTATTACGTTCACCTTTAAATTATCTTCTGTAATATAACTATTAGAAACGTAATCTATTTGGTTCTTTTCAGACTGTTTTATATTTGAGGGAGTGTTGTGAGTAATGTAAGTATTAATTCTTTCAGGATGTTTATTTACCAATTCTAAATTCAAAGAGTGCGTTGAAATTATAGCGGATTCAGTTATGATATCTTTTGAATTTATTAAATCCAAGGAATTCTCGGGTATTGTTTCTTCGTGTGGTGTTGCTATATTTATATATCCAGTGGGCATAACACTGCCTGTTTCTATAATTTTGTATACAGTATTATTTACCTGTTTTGTTGTAGAGGTATTTGCGCCATACAAAATTTCGCTTTCTACGTGTTCAGTGGGTGTTGGTTCTGTTTGTACAGTAATACCAGTGACTGACTTCAATTCGTTGTTTACAGAAACACTATTATTCTTATTACCTAAATTAGTTGTACTCGATAGTCTATTTACATTCTGTTCAACGCTTAGGAGAGGATTGAAAGTGGTTTTTATTATCTCACTGTCAAACAATTCATAGTATGTTGATTTATTCGCAGTCAAAACTGACGGACTTGTTGTAATATAATGTAGAGTAGTTTTTTCACTGTTATTTCCAAACGGTGTTTTTGCTGTAGTCATATTAGTAGCGAAAGTTACTTCACTATTGTTATTTATATACATTGGTTTTTGTATTGAAGATGTAGTAAATAACTGATCTTTTTCTGAGTTCAATCTTGTCTCACTCTTATTTCCTGTAATTTTTTCCGTTAGGGACAAAGTTGAATCCAAGTACGTCGACATGCTTGTAATATTTGTTGAATTTATAGTCATATAATCTGGAATACTTTTATCACTATTAATTTCAAATTGTGTACTTACTGAAGCGATCTCAGTAGTAGATATTCCTTCACTATTGCTATATGAATGTATTGGTTCTTGTGTTGAAGGTGTAGTAAATAACACATCTTTTGCTGAGTTTAATTCTGTCTCAGTCTTATTCCCCAAATTTTTTTCCTTTGGAGTTACTATAGAATCAAAATGCGTTAACTTACTTGTTGTCATATTTGTTATAATATAGTCTAGATTATTGTTTTCGCTGTTACTTCTGAATTGTGTGCCTGTTGAAGCGATCTCGGTAGTGGAAATTCCTTCAGTGTTGTTATTCAAATCCATGGGTTTTAGCATTGAAGATGCAGTAAAAGACATATTCTTTTCCGAGTATAATCCTGTTTCAGTTATATTTGCTGTAATTTTTTCTCTTAAGGTCACCGTTGAATCCAAATATTTTGACTTATTCTCAGTCGTAATTGGTGAACTTGTTGTGATATAATCTAGAGTACTATTTTCGCTGTTATTTCCATATTGTGCACTTGCTGAAGTGTTCTCAGTAGTGAATATTCCTTCACTATTGTTATTTGAATACATTGGTTCTTGTATGGAAAGTGTAGTAAATAACATATCTGTTGCTGAGTTTAATCCTGTCTCAGTCATATTCCCTGTAATTTCTGGCCTTGGAGTCAACATTGGATCTAAATGTGTTGACGTACTTGTCGTAATGTTAGTTAAATTTGTTGTGATACGATCTAGATTATTTTTTTCGCTGTTATTTCCGAATTGTGTGCCTGTTGAAGCGATCTCGGTAGTGGAAATTCCTTCAGTATTCTTATTTAAATCCATGGGTTTTTGCATTGAAGATGCAGTAAAAGACATATTCTTTTCCGAGAATAATCCTGTTTCAGTTATATTTGCTGTAATTTTTTCTCTTAAGGTCACCGTTGAATCCAAATATTTTGACTTATTCTCAGTCGTAATTGGTGAACTTGTTGTGATATAATCTAGAGTACTATTTTCGCTGTTATTTCCATACTGTGCACTTGCTGAAGTGTTCTCAGTAGTGAATATTCCTTCACTATTGTTATTTGAATACATTGGTTCTTGTATGGAAAGTGTGGTAAATAACATATCTGTTGCTGAGTTTAATCCTGTCTCAGTCATATTCCCTGTAATTTCTGGCCTTGGAGTCAACATTGGATCTAAATGTGTTGACGTACTTGTCGTAATGTTAGTCAAATTTGTTGTGATATGACCTAGATTATTTTTTTCGCTGTAATTTCCGAATTGTGTGCCTGTTGAAGCGATCTGGGTAGTGGACATTCCTTCGGTGTTGTTATTTAAATTTATTGGTTTTCGCATTGAAGGTGCAGTAAAAGGCATATCCTGTTCTGAGTTTAATCTTGCCTCAGTTATGTTTGCTGTAATTTTTCCACTTAGGGTCACCGTTGAATTCAAATATGTTGACTTAGTCTCTGTCATAATTGGTGGACTTGTTGTTGTATAATCTAGAGTCCTTTTTTCGCTGGTATTTCCAAATTGTATATCTGCTGTAGTGATATTAATAGTGGAAATTCCTTCACTATTATTATTTGAATATATTGGTTCTTGAATTGAAGATGTAGTAAATAATAGATTTTTTTCTGGGTTTAATCCTGTCTCAGTCATATTCCCTGTAATTTCTAGCCTTGGAGTCAACATTGAATCTAAATGTGTTGACGTACTTGTCGTAATGTTAGTTAAATTTGTTGTGATATAGTCTAGATTATTGTTTTCGCTGTTACTTCTGAATTGTGTGCCTGTTGAAGCGATCTCGGTAGTGGAAATTCCTTCAGTGTTGTTTTTCAAATCCATGGGTTTTCGCATTGAAGGTGCAGTAAAAGACATATCCTTTTCCGAGTATAATCCTGTTTCAGTTATATTTGCTGTAATTTTTTCTCTTAAGGCCACCGTTGAATCCAAATATGTTGATTTATTCTCAGTCGTAATTGGTGAACTTGTTGTGATATAATCTAGAGTACTATTTTCGCTGTTATTTCCATATTGTGCACTTGCTGAAGTGTTCTCAGTAGTGAATATTCCTTCACTATTGTTATGTGAATACATTGGTTCTTGTATGGAAAGTGTAGTAAATAGCATATCTGTTGCTGAGTTTAATCCTGTCTCAGTCATATTCCCTGTAATTTCTGGTCTTAGGGTCAACATTGGATCTAAATGTGTTGACGTACTTGTCGTAATGTTAGTTAAATTTGTTGTGATATGATGTAGATTATTTTTTTCGCTGTAATTTCCGAATTGTGTGCCTGTTGAAGCGATCTCGGTAGTGGAAATTCCTTCAGTGTTGTTTTTCAAATCCATGGGTTTTCGCATTGAAGGTGCAGTAAAAGACATATCCTTTTCCGAGTATAATCCTGTTTCAGTTATATTTGCTGTAATTTTTTCTCTTAAGGTCACCGTTGAATCCAAATATGTTGACTTATTCTCAGTCGTAATTGGTGAACTTGTTGTGATATAATCTAGAGTACTATTTTCGCTGTTATTTCCATATTGTGCACTTGCTGAAGTGTTCTCAGTAGTGAATATTCCTTCACTATTGTTATTTGAATACATTGGTTCTTGTATGGAAAGTGTAGTAAATAACATATCTGTTGCTGAGTTTAATCCTGTCTCAGTCATATTCCCTGTAATTTCTGGCCTTGGAGTCAACATTGGATCTAAATGTGTTGACGTACTTGTCGTAATGTTAGTCAAATTTGTTGTGATATGACCTAGATTATTTTTTTCGCTGTAATTTCCGAATTGTGTGCCTGTTGAAGCGATCTGGGTAGTGGACATTCCTTCGGTGTTGTTATTTAAATTTATTGGTTTCGCATTGAAGGTGCAGTAAAAGGCATATCCTGTTCTGAGTTTAATCTTGCCTCAGTTATGTTTGCTGTAATTTTTCCTTAGGGTCACCGTTGAATTCAAATATGTTGACTTAGTCTCTGTCATAATTGGTGGACTTGTTGTTGTATAATCTAGAGTCCTTTTTCGCTGGTATTTCCAAATTGTATATCTGCTGTGATATTAATAGTGGAAATTCCTTCACTATTATTATTTGAATATATTGGTTCTTGAATTGAAGATGTAGTAAATAATAGATTTTTTTCTGGGTTTAATCCTGTCTCAGTCATATTCCCTGTAATTTCTAGCCTTGGAGTCAACATTGAATCTAAATGTGTTGACGTACTTGTCGTAATGTTAGTTAAATTTGTTGTGATATAGTCTAGATTATTGTTTTCGCTGTTACTTCTGAATTGTGTGCCTGTTGAAGCGATCTCGGTAGTGGAAATTCCTTCAGTGTTGTTATTCAAATCCATGGGTTTTAGCATTGAAGATGCAGTAAAAGACATATTCTTTTCCGAGTATAATCCTGTTTCAGTTATATTTGCTGTAATTTTTTCTCTTAAGGTCACCGTTGAATCCAAATATGTTGACTTATTCTCAGTCGTAATTGGTGAACTTGTTGTGATATAATCTAGAGTACTATTTTCGCTGTTATTACCATACTGTGCACTTGCTGAAGTGTTCTCAGTAGTGAATATTCCTTCACTATTGTTATTTGAATACATTGGTTCTTGTATGGAAAGTGTAGTAAATAACATATCTGTTGCTGAGTTTAATCCTGTCTCAGTCATATTCCCTGTAATTTCTGGCCTTGGAGTCAACATTGGATCTAAATGTGTTGACGTATTTGTCGTAATGTTAGTTAAATTTATTGTGATATGATCTAGATTATTTTTTTCGCTGTAATTTCCGAATTGTGTGCCTGTTGAAGCGATCTCGGTAGAGGAAATTCCTTCAGTGTTGTTTTTCAAATCCATGGGTTTTCGCATTGAAGGTGCAGTAAAAGACATATCCTTTTCCGAGTATAATCCTGTTTCAGTTATATTTGCTGTAATTTTTTCTCTTAAGGCCACCGTTGAATCCAAATATGTTGATTTATTCTCAGTCGTAATTGGTGAACTTGTTGTGATATAATCTAGAGTACTATTTTCGCTGTTATTTCCATATTGTGCACTTGCTGAAGTGTTCTCAGTAGTGAATATTCCTTCACTATTGTTATGTGAATACATTGGTTCTTGTATGGAAAGTGTAGTAAATAGCATATCTGTTGCTGAGTTTAATCCTGTCTCAGTCATATTCCTGTAATTTCTGGTCTTAGGGTCAACATTGGATCTAAATGTGTTGACGTACTTGTCGTAATGTTAGTTAAATTTGTTGTGATATGATGTAGATTATTTTTCGCTGTAATTTCCGAATTGTGTGCCTGTTGAAGCGATCTCGGTAGTGGAAATTCCTTCAGTGTTGTTTTTCAAATCCATGGGTTTTCGCATTGAAGGTGCAGTAAAAGACATATCCTTTCCGAGTATAATCCTGTTTCAGTTATATTTGCTGTAATTTTTCTCTTAAGGTCACCGTTGAATCCAAATATGTTGATTTATTCTCAGTCGTAATTGGTGAACTTGTTGTGATATAATCTAGAGTACTATTTTCGCTGTTATTTCCATATTGTGCACTTGCTGAAGTGTTCTCAGTAGTGAATATTCCTTCACTATTGTTATTTGAATACATTGGTTCTTGTATGGAAAGTGTAGTAAATAACATATCTGTTGCTGAGTTTAATCCTGTCTCAGTCATATTCCCTGTAATTTCTGGCCTTGGAGTCAACATTGGATCTAAATGTGTTGACGTACTTGTCGTAATGTTAGTCAAATTTGTTGTGATATGACCTAGATTATTTTTTCGCTGTAATTTCCGAATTGTGTGCCTGTTGAAGGATCTGGGTAGTGGACATTCCTTCGGTGTTGTTATTTAAATTTATTGGTTTTCGCATTGAAGGTGCAGTAAAGGCATATCCTGTTCTGAGTTTAATCTTGCCTCAGTTATGTTTGCTGTAATTTTTCCACTTAGGGTCACCGTTGAATTCAAATATGTTGACTTAGTCTCTGTCATAATTGGTGGACTTGTTGTTGTATAATCTAGAGTCCTTTTTTCGCTGGTATTTCCAAATTGTATATCTGCTGTAGTGATATTAATAGTGGAAATTCCTTCACTATTGTTATTTGAATGTATTGGTTCTTGAATTGAAGGTGTAGTAAATAACAGATCTTTTTCTAAGTTAAATCCTGTCTCAGTCTTATCTCTTACGATTTCTTCCCTTGGAATTACCATAGAATCTAAAGGCGTTGATGTACTTGTTGTAATGTTTATTAATTTTGTTGTGATATAATCTAGAGTATTTTTTTCGCTGATGTTTCCAAATTGTATGCCTACTGAAATGGTCTCAGTAGTGGAAATTCCTTCCGTATTATTATTTGAATAGGGTTGTTTTGAGTTTACCTCTTTCTCAGTTGCATTCGCTATGGTCACTGTCATTGGAGATACTGTAAAGTTATAATAAGTTGATTTACTGGGAGTACTAATAATCGGTGAATTTGTTGTAATACGATCTAAAGTAATATTTTCAGTTGTGCCCCTTGGCTGTTCGACCGTGCCAATACTTCTATTGGTAGCATTTTTTATTTCTGTCGTAGTATCGGCTAATGTATTCATTGTAATTTCTTGTGTAATTGAAGTATCATTGTAATTTAATGAAACAGTATTTAGTCCTTCTGTATTTTGACTCGAATTTATCAATGTTTTTATTAGTGGTGTAGTAGATACAGGATCTCTTTGTGAGCTTAATTCGCTTTTAAAAGTATCCGCTGCTGTTAGATCTCTAGCGATTCCCGTAAAGTCCACATTTTTGAACTGGCCATCAATAGTAATGGGTGAATTTGTAGAATAATCTAAAGCATTCTTTTTTACGTTATCTTGTGGATGTGAGACTGTTGAAACATTCACATTTACTGTATTTGCTTTTGGATTCACTGTGAAGTCGGATAATGTATTCATTGTAACTTCTTGCGTTATTAAAGTATTTTCATAATTTGTTGTAACAAAAAGGCCTTCCGTATTATAACTTGAGTTCGTTAAGACTTGCGTTAAGGGTGTAGTGAATAATAGTTCTTTTTCTGTGCTTATTTTTCTTTCGGAGATATTCATCGCAGATTCTTCCTTTGGCGTTAATTTAGAATCAAAAGATGTTGACACGCTTTCTGCGTTGATTGGAGAATCTGTGATGACAGAACCTAAATTATTTATTGCTATAGTGTTTTTATCCTGAGTGGCCGTTGAGACGCTCACAACAGTTGCACTTGTCGAGTTTTCAATCGCATCCGATGTTACCGTAGCGCGCATCGGAGGCGTCGTAAGTCGGGGAAATTCACATTCGAAAATATTGTCCGGCCGACATTCTGTACCGGGCGGGCACGGTATAGACATATCGTCGACCGTCAGCGCGATACCGTTTCCCTGATCGACGCATATCATAAAATTGGTGGAGTTCGAACAATAAAATGCTTTTCCCGCGCAGTCGATGTTCGTAGCTTCTCCGGTCCGTATTGCATGCAATACCTAAAAATTAAAGAACTGCTGTTATTGGAACGAAGTTCCTTACCGACACTCAGCTAATGAGAGCTAGACCGAAAGAGTGTTTCGAAATCAGTACTATTTATCTATCAATTTTAACTATTAAACATAAAATTTACTTTAACATTTAGTAAAACTGTCAAATTCTATTGCTTCAAAAATCACTTGCCTTAAAGTTAAATGTTAACGGACAGGTTGCTGTCAGTTACGATAAGCGCCTAATATATGATTCTTAATTTTATAGATATCGGAAGTTTCCGAAATGGACTACGAAGATAAACTTCAATTATTACCTATTACTATAAAATATTAAGAAATTAATCAAATTAGAACTAAAATATACGATTATATACACCGTCAATGGTAATGCCAAAAGGGCGGATTTGAAAGTTAACTTAGCATTTGGAGATGGCCCCACGCACCTCCAACATTAACTTTAAAGTTACCGATTAACTGTCAATTGTTTAGTTGAAACAACATGTTTTGACGTGTTTAGTTTTTAACAGTCGGCAGCTAATTATTGTAAATAAGAGTTTAAACTACACTGCTGTATGTGTTCCTCCATCATAATGCTTTTCGTATAATACATTACGGCAATGCATGTGGTGCAGTGCAGTCATATTCATTAATATCTGTTCCAGTGCTTGCAAGCGTGACTCCTGTTTAATGCCGCAAACCATTCACAAGATTGAATGAATAAGTTTACTATTAGTTTATATGTTTGCAATAATAGAATACTTATCTTCATAAATTATAAAAATGAATAAAATAAAGAAATGTTAACAAAATTATGATTAATCTTAATTTAATTACTCCCAAACGTTGTTCACTTATTTCACCGCGCCTGTTATTTATTGATATATCGCGAAAGGAATTTCATTCCAACCGAGTATCCCACAATTTTTTTTTATCTTTTAAATGATGCGTAGTTGTAAAAATCATTGACAATTAAGTAACATGGTTTCACAATTACACCCATAATCTCACAAGTACTTTTTATTTTATAAAATGTGACAAATATATGAAAAACATTGTAATTTATGTAACTTCTTTCATTATTGAAACAAAGTTATTTAAGGCAGCTTGCGGTAGGAGTTGACAGGTAAAAATCATAACATAACGAAAAAGCGTTATGCTCCTTCGTGCGAATATCTCTCTCTCTCTCTCTTCCTTTCTCTTTCTCTCTCTCTCTCTTTCTATCTCTCTTCATTTCTCTCTCTCTTTCTCTCACTCTGTCTTCAAATGTATTATTTAATATTTTTTATATAATTCATAATTCATTATTTCATATTTAATTAAAAAATAAATTTTTTTCTTAAAATATTAAATGAAACTCTTCGATCTTATTTCTAACTCCACATTATTTATATAAAAAAAAACTTTCTTTTCCGACAGGGGTCTCCCGACTGCACATTTAATTTTTAATTTTAAATTATATTGTACGCCAAAGCAGTTCTAGCGCCGTCGGCGTGCGAGATGAAAGCGATGGTTACTAAAATTAATGATTCTCTTAAGAACAAAGGTATGAAAGTAACTGACAACAAGACTAAGGTCATGGTGTTTGAAAGAAATGGTAGCTCAACTGAATACAATATCAATATATATACACGATCAGAAATCAAATGAAAGAGGTTATTTACTTAAGTAGTTTGTTCACAAATGACTTGGCTATGCATATGTAGCGGAGATGCATTCCCTGCGTGGTATGTGTGAAAAGTCTTGACACATAGATTATAGGAATAATGAAGATTGCTGTTGTGATGAAACGTAGATGATGTGGTTTGAAAAAAGTGTAGCGGCTAAAATAGAAGAAGGCGTATAGCAGTACTTTGGCTATCTGGAAAGGTTGAATGGAAGTGATGAAAACAAATGTAAAAAGCGAATGTGTGTGATGGAAAAGTCGGCAAGGATCGCTTTGAAAAACCTATGCAGACGAAGACGGGTAGCATATTTAAATAATTTAATCACGCAAAACCGACGACACACGTGGCAATATTGATGGATGTCGGTAAAGTGAAAGAGGTATACACTAATGTCGTGCCATGTGTGGCAATCCATAATATCTGCCTAACCTTCTGAGAAACAGTCATGAGTTTTTGTAATAATAAATTTAGTGGTGAACTAAATTTATTTAAAAATTAATTTAAAAAAATTAAAAAAGCGAAAGTACATCGCCTTCTAATCAGAAAGTAGCGGGTTCGATTCCTACCATGGGCGGATTGAGCAAAGGAAAAAAAAATTAAATCTTTTGATAGCACATTATACAGTGGCTTGCGGGTGTTGTCGTCACATCGATCATCCCAGCGATTTAATGAGATATATTGGATATAATGAGGCCCGGGACGTAAGGGGGATGGACTACAAACGAGGGGGGTGATTAAAAGGAATCGACTGAATGAATAATACGATGTGATAAGATAGAGCAGGGTGCTGAATACAGTAAGATATGGGCGCTGTAGTGTGCTACGGATTACAATAACAAAACAATTGTAAAATATAATACGATGATAATGTTTAATGTATTTTAATTACTGATAGTAGATTCAGGTCAGAATTGCAAGGTATTCTAAACATAAAAATGATTTTAAATGATAAAGTACAATTTAGCACAAAATTAAAGTGTTGAAAGCCCGTTTCTCTACGGTTTCACAATTCTATTAAAGCCGATTTGTCGTGAGGATTATTATACAGCTTTCTTTGATTGTGTTCACAAATAGGAATATCTCGCAATCTCTTTACTCAACTTAACGCCACGTAAATATGGTGTTTTGCAAAAAACTTTTGCCTAAAAAAACCATAGCTTTTTTCATTATTGTCCTTTACAATTTATGGGCGTTTGTCAATCGTAGCATCTGCTTAGTAATACACGAAGCCTAAAAAACAAAAAAATTCAATTGACAATTCAAAAACTATTGACATAAAGAAAACCTCCAAAAAAATAAAACGATAATACGAATTGGTCTTTTGAGTTACGTGTAGTAGGTAACATTTTGATCCAAGCGTCGTTGCTTTGAGGGATAGCTAATGAAAATGAGAAGTTAACAACAGCTATCCTTTCTACATTAGCATAAGTACATTATGGAACGATTAGTCTGTTTAGTATCATCTCATCTATTCCCGCGCGCCTGATATCAATTTCCACTTTACATCTCCACACGTTCCTGATAAAATGGATCTTGACGGACAGATAGACGACGAAGTGACCCCATAAGAGTTCCTCTTTTCTTTTTGAGCTACCGTACCTTAAAACAATCGAAGTGAAAAATATAAAATACGTAAAATACCAAAACAGATAATGAAAAAAATTGTGATTTAAAAAAATGATGCGTTTAAAGAATGAAAAAAAAAATACGAAAATGAACATTTTAAATAATTTCATGGAAAAAGCGCATATTACCATCAGTCGCACAGTTACCGGGTGACCTCCAAAAATGAGAACGACTATTCTAACTAACGGAGATTTCCATAATGTGTTTAATGATGACGTATTATATGGTATGGTTGGGTTAGGTTCGGCGAACGTGCACGTGCATTTTCAGGTGTGAAATCACTTATATACTAAATCTATTCATTAAAGTTATCATATATTTTGAAATAGAAACGTGTTTAGGACTTTAAGCTACAATTAAGTACTAGCTTTCGTCCACCGGCTCGTCCCGCGTAGGCACAAACGGTGTCCCTTCATGTTTCATATCGGCCGATCGCATTATCAATCATAATTCCGATTCCAGTGGTGCTCCTCTCAGTTCCGATCCCACTCTCGTTGTCGATTCTGATCAAATCATGCCGGAGGAATGCATACTCTTGCAGCGAAAACACTCGCCCTGCTACTGTAATATTTTATTATAAAACGATTTCTTTCCCACTCGTGATACCGACCCGATTCTGCTCGAGATTGTAATCCCAATTTCATATAGTATATTTCGTATGTTGGCTACTCATTATGAAGTAACGTAGATTTAAAATTAAAAAATGTTTGTCTTGTCCCGCGAATAGTCAGTATTTAAAATAGTATCGTCTTTACACTGGAAACTGCATACGCAGATCTGTTGCCTATACGTAATAATGAACATTTAATTTCATGAAATGTAGAAAATATTTCAGATTCTGAAAAGCGATATTTCGTCAATTTCATTAAACATATTTATAAATATTTATATCTTCTTTGAAAACACTGAATCATACTTAAATTACTTCAATACCTATCACATAAACATTGTCTTTTGTCATTAATATTATTATTATTATTGCTACGTAAGAATATTCCAAAAAGCTCAGTTGCAATTTCCGTACGATTATAATATACATATATCTTTATTATTATTATTGCAACCTTTCCAGCGAAGTATCCTCCGCATCTTACTATATAAACATGTACTTATCGACATCAACAGACTGACTTACCAACGACACCATCAAATAAAGTCCGAAAGGTCGCTTCTTTCTCTCCGTTAAGGGCATCTCGAATTCACTTTATCTCTGCGGTCGAAGTCGTTCGTCGTTCGTCTGAAACATCCGTGCGTTCGTGTCGAGCACGTTGTCCGTGTGAGGCTTATATCGCCTACCATCAGTATTTAGATCAAACACGTAATAGCTGTGTTAGCACAAGCCTCTACATCATGCGGCGAGACCGAGATTACGATGACAACGGACAAATAATGTTGACATCTGTTTTCCTGTGCGCGTGTGTTTTCCTCTATTATTTGAAGCAAACCGCGTCTTAACTTGTATCGTTTTGGAATGCAGTCATATTTCCTGTTCACGTACCAAGCTCTTGTTAGTTTTCTAGATTGCAGCCGGAAGAGCGATGATTAATCTAGTGCGCATTCATTTTTAGATTTTTATTTTATTGTTCTCCCAGTTTTGATCTTTACTGATTTTAACTTTTATCTTTGGTAATTACTTCTTGTCGGTCAATATTTGCTACTGTCACCTAGAAGTTCCATTTAATGTCAACAATACAATTGCACTCGAGCGTGCCGGTCGATAATGTCAATAAAGTAACGTCCATAAAAAAAAACCACCTTCAAAGATCTATGTGAATTAATTGTTTAATGAGACTCCAAAAACAATTAGTTAGTTGTTTTTTGGAGTTTGTGGAAGTTTGTCTTATTGTTGTCTCAAACAGTTAAATTTAATGTTAATTAAGGCGAACATCGCTTTAATTTACCTCCTATTTCCGTGTATTTATAGATAATCAAGTGAATGTTTACATTTGGTATTTCCCGCTGTTCTATTCATTTCACATTGCCATAAGGTACACTCATATTACTAACTAGAGTACTGTCCGTCTATTTGCATAGGTACTTATACAATAATTAGCTGAACAATATACGTCCTTTGCGATTCCTATCAACTATATTGATTTATCAATAGATGCCACTAACATTTATTTTATTGTAAAGGAGTATCCATACTAATATTAATGCGAAAGTGTATCTGTCTGTCTGTCTGTCTGTTACCTCTCCATACCCGCTTACTACTCCATAACCGCTGAACCGATTTAGATGAAATTCGATATGGAAATAGTTTGATTTCCGGGGAAGGACATAGCCTACTTTTTGTGTGTATGTCTGTCTGTTCGTTTGTATCTTTTTTCATAGCTTAACAATAGTTAAACTAATTTTAATTAACTTAAATATACCAATAAAGTATACGATTTTATAATGTATAAGCTACGTGCAAAAGTGCCTCTGTCCGTCTGTCTGCTCTGTTGTCACTCATAAACCGCTACATTGATTCGGATTAAATTTGGCATACAGATAGTTTGACACCGGGGAACGGACATAAGCTACTTTTTATCTGTGCATGTTTGTTCGTTTATATGGTTTTATCATAGCTCAACAATAGTTAAATTGATTTTAATGAACTTTAGTATATTACTACTTTTAGTAGTAGTATATTTAGTATATTTTTTTAATGTATGTTTTTCTGTATGACTCCTTATGACTAGAAAATTTTAAAGTCATTAATTTTATTTTATTTTGTCGGGCATGCTTATTATTTGCTTTGTTTAGAAAAAGGCGGTGTTAGAGAAGGCGATAAAAATTAAAAGGGTGACAAGAGAGTGAGATATGGTGTAATAGGGTAAAATAGAATGGAAACGAAAGTAAGAGAGTGTCAATAATCCGATTGTAACTATATGATTAATAATAATGATTTAATAATAAGAAAGTCACAATAAATTAAAATTAATATTGCGCCTTTTCCAATATTATATCCTATTATTAAAACATTAAAACTGTGATACTTTGTGTCGATGTTTGATTATTTGTAACTCAATTACGCATAAACGGCTAGACGAATTTATATGAAACTTAACACACAAATACAATACTTACTGGATTATGTGCATGGCATTTTATACCTACCACTAATTCGTTTCTGGGCAATAATTAACAAAACCCGGAATCGACATCGAAATCGATATCGTATTCTAGAGCGATTAAAAAAAACAGGCGCGAGATCGAAATAGAGAATGTGACCGAATTGAAACTCACTGTGAAATCGAAACTTTAATCGAAAACAGGATCGGATTGGTATCAATGATAGCAAGATTATTTCATATGTAAAATGATGAATTATGTGTCATTTGTCTGTGTGTCTAATGTGTCCACGGGGACGGAGCCGCGGGCAAAAGCTAGTTCGCTATAATTTCTACTTTAAACCTCAATTCACAAACATAATTGATGAGGTCAAACAGTTGTAACGGAAATTTCGATATATACTCCATTTTAACAGCTTGTTAAGAATCAATATGAGCTCTACAATTTTGAAATAAAATTTTGCCGCTTGATGAAACATTGACATGTCGAAAACTATTAAGAATTTAAACATTTTTTCTTATAAAGAGTTCTTCAATGCAATGAATATCCAATGCGGTTATTTAAATAATAAGTACGTAAAAAAGTCGTACGAGTGCAAACATAATTTATGTTACAGTGATCACAACGTAGAAAGTTCATATCTGCAATACTTTGTAATAATTTGTAAATAACCAAAAACGGATCCATGATGATAAATTAAATATATTCATTTTGGAGATTGTAGAAATTATCAGAGCATTTTGAAGTCGTGCAATATTAAGTGATTGGGGAATCATATATAAGCTATAAAAACTATACAAACTATAAAGACCATGACATCTTTAATGTTTTTTATGTGTGTATAGAATGCTATTAATTTTCGCCCATGACTTCGTTTTTGTTGACATACGATGTACCTGTTCCAAGTCGCTTTTTTGTAAATAATATCGCATACATTATGTGCACAACATGTTGTACATAAAAAAGAAACATAGACAAACAGAAACTCTACAAACAATGACATACAATTCTACCAGCTTAGTTGATACCTTGCGTAAACCCTGAAATACGTTCAATATTCAAATAATGATTATTTGCACTTTTATTGCACTGATAAGTGCTTGCAAACTAAAAATAGAACTACAAAATAATTACTGTATAAAAAATATCTGAGATACAATTCTCTAAAGACACAAACCACCTCTCTCACGGCTCACACCGCCCTTTACCTTCGTCGGCGCTTTTGACATTTGTTAAAATCTTTTAATACATTTATTTTGTGGAGTGGAATTTACGAGTGGCAATAAATTTTGTTTATTTATGTCGGACATAACAGTTTGTTTTGAATGATTCAAGGACTTTCCGAATAATCAGTCGGCGGGTGTAAATAGCGGGTGCGCTGAAGTTGAGTTTTATTTTTGCGATCGGAGCATTCACAAGTCAAGTGCGATCAACGATAAGCGATCAACTGGTTTGATCACAAATGTACACCTTTGCTTGTTCTACGTGTTTCCTTTCATTTGATCTCAATTTTCGAACTCGTGATAGGGTCATTTCATAACAGTATTTAAATATAAAAAAGGTCTCCCTATTCGGATCTATAAAGCATAAATATATAATTATTTAATGATGTTCAACATCATCTATCGGATAACAGTCGTGTATAATATATTAATACTTGTCTTTATGTCTCGCATCGAAAAATTACCGTTGTATATGGAACACTACGCGCGTGAAATTAGAGTTCGACTAACCGTAAAGTTCTGTAACCTAACACAAAAGCCCGGGACCCCTAATAGTTTCGTTATATTCGTTCGTCCGTCTGTATGTCACAAACTTATTACTCTTCCATTTTTTTCATCGATTATGATGAAATTGAAGAGGGAGTATCTAAAGTGAGTTGTGGGATCAAGCTTTTTTCGTTCTCCCCATTGTCATAAATATATTATGATAGGCCTATAAAAATGTACTAAAACTCCTATATGATATTTTTCTGTAAGGCGTATTTTTTGGGTCTTATGAGCTTCCAACATCGTTAATTTTCTATCGTTCCCTCTATAACTTTTCAATCATGTACTTGGAAGTCTAAACAAATCACAATCAAAAAGCTATAAAAATACTTGTAACGAAACATGTTCATATCCGTACTAATATATAAAGCTAAAGAGTTTGTTTATTTGAACGCGCTATCCTCTGAAACGACCAATCAAGTTAGAAAAATTTTTTTTTGAATTAGATAGCAATTCTCAAGGAAAGCCATTAGTTATCTAAATATTTTTTTTTGTTTGGACGCGTTAATCTCTAAAACTACCAGTTACATTTGAAAAAATCGTTTTGTATTCAATAGCTCAATTCTTGAAGAAAACTATATGTCTAAATAATTGGTTTTCCTTTTTGTTTTTTGTTTGTTTGTTTGAGCCATTTGAACGCGCTTATCTTTGGAAGTACCAATCAAATAAGAAACGGTCTTTTATATTTAATAGCTTATTTATTACTAGTCATTTAAATAGCTCACAACCTTCCATAATCTATTTAGATAATTTATAATCGTAATGCTAATATTACGCTACGACCTTTAAAAGCCGAGCTGTTGTGCTTTTTGTCAAGGAAGTCGACAAAAATGGCCGCTTTCACAGATATCTTTACGTGGGTCGGTGTAATTGATTGATTAAAAAAATCAACCTTATACAGTTCCACGTAAAATTCAGCGACACCATAAATTTTATCAATAAAAGTCATTCATAAAAAATATTTATTTCGTTAGGTATAAATATTCAAGTTGACGGTGGTGGCCGATAGACAGACCAGGGGGACGATTCTCGGGCCATATGGAAATTATCACATGAGACAATTTTTAAGTATGAAATTTCCATATTCCGTATACAAAATGACGGAACATATCGAGTAATGAATAAAATCATCAATCATACAATCATCAAGCAGTCAATCATCAATCAGTCAATAATAGATCGGTCATTCATCAATCAGTCATTTATCAATCAATCAATCATCAATTAATCAACCACCGTCAATCATCAATTAGTCGCTTATCAAACAGTCAATTACGCAATTAAAAATCAATCAGCCTCAATAAATCAATCTTCAATCATCAATCATTCATCATCAATCAGTAAATCATCATCAGTTAATTAACAAAGAATGATCAATCATAAATCA
Organism: Eumeta japonica; assembly: GCA_005406025.1. Taxonomy (NCBI): domain Eukaryota; kingdom Metazoa; phylum Arthropoda; class Insecta; order Lepidoptera; family Psychidae; genus Eumeta; species Eumeta japonica. The sequence goes on from BGZK01000704.1 coordinate 104,840, forward strand.
TCAATCATTTAATCAATCAGTCAGTCAATCATCAATCGGTCAATCATCAATCAGTCAATCATTCTCACTCACCTATAGAAATTTAAAATAGTTTTTATTTAGAGATCATTAATTTTATAGGTATGAGAATGTACTCATAATTTTAAAACTGAAAACGTGGAGTTTTAAAGCCTTCCAATCTTAATTAAAAAGACCGTTAGACGACAGTAGCGGGACGACTGTTATTCATGATTTTATTAAAATGAGGTGTCACTCATTATATTGATCTTCTAAATTCAACGTGTTACAATGCTTACAATTGATGTCATGTGCTAGGGTGTACCCGTTGCATGTCACATGAACGCCGCTTGACAATTGCCACAGCTTGGAAATTGAGAATACTGAATTAGTGTTTTTCGTTTGACATTTATCATTTCGTATGAAAGAAAAAATGTTAAATAACCACATTAATTCAATATTAATTATTGAGTTTATTCCATTAAATTTATATTCTATTATACGTCCCTATAAAAAATGTCTCGTGACAATTTCCACATGGCCCGAGAATCGCCTCCCTGACAGGTGGGCGACAAAATTCTGACCCCACTACTGACACTTTGATACATAAAGTCGTAGACGAACGTTTTTGAGATGTAGAAGATAGAATTTAATTTAACCAATACCATAAATGTGAAAGTACGGATGTTTGTTACCCTATCACGTTTCAACGGCTGAACAGAATTAACTGAAACTTTATAGTAGTATAGCTTATACGTCAAATATAAAAGCTATACAATACAGGCTATGATTACCAACTTTTGGTCGCGGTTTCGTTAATAAAAATATCTGTAAAGCCGTCCCTACCCTCCCTGAAATTTCTATTCCTAAAACTTCCCGCAATGATATTTATCGGCGTGTCTTTGAGCTTTGAGTTACAAATATTGTCTGAGAGTTTTGAGCTTTTAGAGCTAAAAAAATTTGCAAGGCGGTTGACCCTGCAGATCATCCCTGAAACTTTTTATTACTTTCGCACTAAACTTTTAAAAAATAAAGGACAAGTATATGATTGAGCTTGCCACGCTAAAAAGATTGATTCTAATGTTTTTGCAAGCTCTCCGAACTCAAATTATAGGTCTAAACTCTAGATATATTAAAACAAAAACTTTTGTTTAATCTTTCGACTACGATATCTTTCAAACATGTTTTTCTATTTTGATCTGCTTCACGTCATTCGATGCAGTTTTCTAAGCAGAAAAGAATGACCGAGTACCAAACATCAATCAATCTAGAATTCAATGTGATATTTAAAAAAAAACATTTTAAAGTGAAACTTCCTTAGAATCGTTGTGATTTCAAATCGGATGCAAGGGAAAAAACGGCAAGTAAGAGACACAAATACAAAAATGTGTAGAATGAAGCCGCCAAAGAATGAGACAGAAATATACATACTCTTTGTGCCATGCTTCGTAGTATCCCTACTCCCGTCTTCTAAGCATAGTCGCCTGTAATTATTGAGCCAGAGCGAGAGAGCAAATGTCGGTGTGTATGTATATTGCACACTGTTTAATACTTACTTGTATTTAAGCATTTAACGTATACGTGAAAAGTACGTGAGCTAATACTACTGTACACTGTATGCGGCTGCGTATTACAGCTTTTTAGTAAGAAGTCAGCGTGGTGTGTTATTATTTAACAGTGTTTGTGAGTATTTTTATATTTTGTTGTGCTAAATAATAAATTTTATAAGATGCCGAAAACTAATGCCGAAATGTGTCGTCAATATTGACGCAAAAAAAAAAGTGAAAATAAAATAAAAATTAAATAACATATTTTAAATAAAGTATAAAATATCTTTTAAAATTAATCAAAATACTTTCATTTTTTAACAAATAAACTTTGTAATTATCCTACCCTTGTTATATACATTCATCTCATTCTTTTGTCGATTTACTGAAGTTTCACTTCTATCGTGTGTGAATCGGACGCACACCTTTTTTTTCTAATTTTACTTTAACGATATCTTTCAAACGAACCGACCAATTTTGATGCATTTTGTAACGGTCGATGTTGCTTTCTAAGCAAAATGTTTCTAAAAAAACATTTTATTTTTCTTCAACAGTATCTTTTAAATAAATAAATCGATTTTGATACATTTAGCAATGGTCGACGTGGTCTTCCAAGAGAAGCCACTGGATAGATTTTGAAGTTTATCAGTAAAGTTTTTTTCTCTAACATTGTCTCTTGAACAGATCAGTTGATTTTTATACATTTTGTGGCAGCCAATGCAACTGCTTGGATTAAAGAGCTTATTAAATTTTGGTATCGCTCGGTGGAATAGTCTAAATGTTATTTCACAAAACATTTTTCCAAAATCATTGTTTTTAAGATTCTTCAAAATCTACCAGGCGAAATCAGTTCAAGTTTTCTGTAAGTTTAAGTTGATTAAATTCCCTTCGAATGCTACAAACTGGGTTTCGATCGGTTAATCCATTCAAAAGTTATGAAAGGTTTACGAACACATGCACGTATAGAGATCACTCGAAAAATGATCGAAATAGGTTTCTAAGACCCTAAAACGTCAAGATGTGATAAAAACTAGATTTTCGAAAATCGGACTGTAAACTGTAACTACCCAATTTGGAAATGAATGAAAATTTTTCAATTGTCATAACGGGAAGTTAAGGAAATTGTGGCAGTACGTTTGTTTTCTGTTTTCATAAGAGTTTCTTAACGGAAACGAATCGAAAGCAGAAAAAGGGAATTGAGGACAAGACCAGAATCGGAATCAAGGACAGGACCAAGATCGGGATCATGATTGACAACGTTGTCGTCCGCTATAAAATATGAAAGAATCCCTATGGACTATTGCCCCCGCATTTGTCGAAATTAAAGATTGGCACTCCCATTATTTTATTGCGTAACTAGACCGCCAAATTTAAAACTTAATGGAACCAGACTTCAAGTGATTTTTTTAAAAATATATCAGACTTAGCTAGCAATCGAGCACACAGTACTGATACCTCGCATGCCGATGGTACCCACAACTTTTTAATGTGATAAAATGTACTGCTTACATATTATTACATTAAAAATTACATGTTATTGCTTGTAGATGGAATTTAAACGAGTCTCGAACGAGGAGGCATCGGAAGCGTAACCGCAATGAGGATCATGCACGCTATCATAGACAATCGAACCATATAAAAGATGGAGGGATTCACTGCATATCGGCGCAAACGCAGCCGGGCGGGAGAGCTAGCTCACGAATGTACCGAAGCAAAATATGTTGCAGTAATACGCCGTGGAAACTTTACTTCCTTTCGAGTCCGTTATCTTATCACCAAAAATATTTGTGCAAAATCAACTATCATCGTGAACACGAGTCTGCGTATATGAGTACGCAAAATGGATACTAATCAATGAAAAACAATAATCATACGTAATAATTATCTTTTATTAGCGTAGGCTTTTTTTATAATTCGTAATTAACGTCTGTTTTTGAATAGTAACACGGAATAGCCTATTTTTAATCGATTATATATAATATATAGGTTCCTGATTAGACTACATTTTGTATATTAGTCGATTTGAAATTTAAAAATAAATATTCATAGTTAATGTATAATTTATATTAAATAATATATATTTAATGTAAATTAATAAATAATATGTAAATTATACATATTAAATAAAGTTAAAAAATGTAATGGGGATACGTGAAGCTATTGATCTCATGCAAATATCATCTAGATGGGAAAATTTAAAATTTCAAAACTTATTGTGTTTATAAAGTTATTGTTACAAATTTACAGTATCAATCCGAAACACAATACAGAAAATTCAATTTTCCGTTCTTCACAAACACAATTGTGTTAACTAAGAGACATTTTCTTAATAAATTGTATTATTAATTTTAATTTTAAAGTAAATTAATTTTAATAATTAGAAATAACAAGCGACGGATTTTGAGTTAGGTATGTGGGTAAATAGGTAAAAATGTGAAAATGGTTATATAAAAAAAAAATCAGAATAAATCGATAATGTACATGGTTATTTTAACCTTTCTGAACCCATAAGTACTAATTCAGAAGTAGTCATCGTGTGCTTTCTAACTGCCTTTAAAAAAGAATAGGTTCTATGTTCACTATACATTTTTATATAGGTATGTTCGAACCATAACTTCGTCAATTATGGATCGATATTAAAAATTCATTTTTCATTTGTAAAGGAGTATGGGACTACTCTTGAAGTAGTCCCGTAGGCACTAAATCAGGATCTGATGATAGAAATCCCAGGTAAATCGACTGATACTTGTATATATTATAATCACGTACGTATTTCTGAGCTCATTTGATTAATTATTTAACTTTGTGCGTCTGGATGTCATCATCTCATGCTGCTGAGATGATCATGAAAGCCACAACACTCTTAACGGTTAAAAGTTTTGTCGACAGAAACTACTATTCAATGGCTATTAGTAAAACCTAGTACACACAGATTTAAAATAACTTATTTATCTATCTACACACTTTCATACATTTATAAAATTTCAAAGACAATGTGAGCAGAAACGTATGGAATTCCTTAGCGTTAATACCATCATAGATTGTACATAGATAGCGAATTGATTTAAAGTGGAAGGGAACGCAAATGTGATCATGCTTTAATAAAGTAGAGAATAAGAACAATTTATATAATCTATATAAAAATAATTAGGTAATTTATATAAAAATAAGTTGGAGTGGATCCAACTAAAAATTATCAGTTCCAACAAACAATAAATTCAATATCAGAACTGTTTTTTTTACTTCATCCGTACTAAGTAGTACAAGCCTGGCCAATTTATAATAACTAACTTATTCATATAAAAAGTAGCTAAATAAATCACAAAGTTTTAATCACTCGATAACAAAAAAAAAATTGGTTGTCTGTAAAGTCGGTTTACGAGCGATAATTTTACGTGATAACGTCATAAGAAAATATTGATGAAAAATTGCATACTTTTATGAATTGAATTGAATTATTATCACTTGTCGCAATTGTTGTTGTAATGGACAATGGAAACCACATTAACTTTTCACTTCACTTTATAAACAGTTGACAAAACAGTTCACGTGTAGGTTGTGTGCGGCTGCTATCTCTCTTCTACTCGGACGCTTCGGCCGATGGAGTGGAAGAGAAATCGCTTGTACCGCGCTCTCACTCGCACGCTCGGCTCAGGCGGAACGCAACAATGAGTCATGCTTTTTCGCGCGTGCAGCCGGCGCTCATCGATATATAAGACGTTATCACGTCAAAAATAAATAAAATAACATTTACAAAAATAAAATTAAATAAAAAAACCTTTAAAAATCTCTTTGATCAAATCATTGTTTTTGGAGTCAGTTCCAGGTAAAGCAAGATAAAATAAAATATAAACTATAAACATGAATATGAAACATGAAGTACCGAGTCAAAAGAATATCTTCTGAGGGGGCACGACTACCCCTAATTTATCTTTAGCTGAAACTGACTGCAAGAACAATTAATTATTAAATAAGTTTTAGAATGCTGTTTTTATTTTATTTTTGTAAAAATTAAATTTTTCAAGGAACTCCAACGTCATTGACTGGTAAATATACCTACCTATCAGAGCAATAAAGTTTAGTAACCAAGTTTTTAAGTAGGTTAAAAACTTGGTTTTAGTATGTTCTAATAACTTTTTGCGTAAAACAACCCATTCAGCTGATTCCAACTTCGTAAATTAATGTGTCAGCAAATTCAAAAATAAATAGATCTTACAATCACAACCTAATACTTCTTAACTAATCCCTAATAACACTTTTAACTATAAGGTCGGGTAAAAAGTTATAGTATTTCATATTTAAATTCAGGATAATTTTTCATCATATTTTATTTACACTTAATTATAATGTATATGCCATTTTATTCAACAATTTGTCCACATTTTGTAGATAGTGAAGTAATCCCATTGCTCTAGAAATTTCCGATTAAAAAACTGCGACAAGGATTTTTGATAATCCTCTCTTGACGTTAACCTAACATTACATAAAGAATTCTGAAGAGACCGAAACACGTGAAAATCTGAGGGTGTAAAGTGAGGGGCTATATGGTAGATGCATTAACACTTCTCAACCATACATCTCAATATTTGGTGAGTGGCTAAAAATGTGTGTTGTCTTGCGTAATCATGGTGAAAAACCACACCCTTTCTGTTGATCAATTCTGGAGGTGTTTCCTGTACTTTTTGCTTTAGTGTCATCAGCTGATAGCAGTAGAAATCTGATGGCTTCGCCCGACGGTAAAATTTCAAGTCCTTTCAATCCCCTCATATACACATAATCGACTTATTGCGAGTTAATCCAGGTTTCACTGTTGTCTGTGGAGCTTGCTTACCTTTTGACCATGATCTTTTTCACGAGTTCTTGTCGTAAGTAATCCATTTTCCATCAACAATAAACATATCTTTTCAAAAATGGTTTGTTTTCATTACTTTTCAAAAGAGAATTGCTTGAAATCAAAATTATCGGACTGAAAACGCTTGAACCGATTTTGTTATATCCTTACCGATACATTTTTCCTCGTTTTGTAATAAAACTTCAAAACGTATCGAATTTCTATGTATAATTCACTCATTTTGGTGAACACAAAAACAATAGAAAAATGGCAGAACACCGTCTGTTTAATATTGCTTACATACGGTTTAATACACAAACAATTATATATATATATATATATATATATATATATATATGTATTATTGTGAATTATATAGTATATATGTTTCCTTGCCTATTTTTCCTTTTCTTGTTGGTGGGGCGATAGGTGTCGCTTTTGTGCAACTACCGACGAGACGAAAAAGGAAATTACAACGTATGCGACGTGTAAACGCTTGTGCGGAAAAAATAATATAAAAAATGTAATAGTGCGGTGCCGCGTGTGTGTCCAGAACGCGACAAGGGGTAAGCCTTTTACTGCCTAATTATTCCCTTTTCCTATGTTATTTATTTTGACAATATATATGTGCAAGGTTCGGAGGCAGACCGACATAGTTTTTAAATTTCGAGGAAACTGCGATACGCGAATTTGAGATTTGTGTTGAGAAAGAACTTGAAATTAACATTTGGTCCATTCGAGCACGGATGCCTTTGGATTTTGTATAATACATATTTATTTTGTATATATAATATTTAATCGTATCAACATTTTAACATTTTTCGTATGTACCCACTAGCGGAAATAACTGTCGATATACAGATATTTTTGCATTTTTATACAAGTTATTATATTTATATAAGCAATACTTCTTATATACGTAAAATTTCCTAAATCCAACACCTTAAAATATTTTATTTGTGTAAATTATTTTTTATTATAGTAAAACGATCTACACACTTTTAAAAGCGCCATCTATCCATATTTATAGGCGCGATTTACATCTAAATTACACGTTATTTACAAATTTCGAAGTGTACATTATTGTTACAGATTAGGGGGTAAAGATATAATGTACATGAATGTATAAAGGTTCAAATTTTTCCAAAGAAAATACTTTTTATTTTATTATATAAGTATTAATTGTAAGATGCTTTTCTTTATCTCTTGCTTTTTCTAAGTTTTCTAAGCCGTGTCATTACTACGTTATAATTTATTAGCGTCTAATTTGGATAAATTGAACGATCTTGCTAAGGTGGCATCTCCCAATGAAGAGGGCGTTCAGAATTTTAAAATAAGATACGCCGATTTAGAAAATATTTATAATGATTTCGTGGAAAAACACGTCGAGATTGAATCTTTGTCTACACCAGAGGAGTTTGATTCCGAAAGCCATCAAAAGAAATACGATTTCTATACCAACCTTTATTACGGTATCAAGCGAAAATACGCAGAACTGGTTCCTGATCAAACTAGTGTTTCTAAGCATTTGGAATTTATAGAACCTAAACAAAATAAAATGTTTTTGCCGAAATTGCAACTTCCTCCCTTTTCTGGTAGAATAGAGGAATATATTTCATTTATTGATATATTTAAATCTATTGTGGGCAATGACAATTCGTTGTCAGATACGGAAAAATTATATTATCTTATTGGTTGTTTATCTGGAGAACCGAAAATGTTGATTCAACATTTGTCAATTACCGGAGAAAATTATTTGGTTGCATTAGATTTATTACAACGACGTTACGGTAATAAAAGGTTATTAACAGATAAATTATTGTATAATTTGCTATCTATCACGTCGGTTAATAAAACGGTGAGCTCTTTAAAAAACCTTTTAAACATTTTATTAGAAAGTACTAAGGCCTTAGAAAAACTAAAATTTCCTGTATGTCAATGGTCCTATTTGTTATTATATATTAATTTACAAAAAATAGATAGTAATATGCGTAAGGATTTTGAAAAACGCATGGAAGGCAAAGACTTACCTACGTTTGATGATTTCATTAAATTTTTAGAAAATGAATTAAGAATATTGGAGTCTACAGCACACCCATCTTCAGCAGGAAAAGGTAGGGGTAATAAATGCGTACCATTCGGATCCAAGCAGCACAGTTATCAATCTATTACAATTAGTCCTGTTGACCAATGTAATTATTGTCACTTAAAAAATCATCACATAACTAAATGTTTTCGGTTTTTGTCATTGAAACCGCGCGGGCGGAAACAACATATTTTGAACAATAGATTATGTTTTAGATGTTTAAATAGCCATAATATTTCTGAGTGTACTTCTAAAATCGTTTGTGATAAATGTGCTTCTTCGAAACATCATTCGTTGTTACATTTTAACGCGGAACCAAACGTCGATGCTCATAGACCAGAAACGACAAACGTTACTCAAATAGAATCGAATCAAAATGTACTACAGCCTACTAACACGTTGCATTCTACATATTCTGGTCCATATAAACGCACTGTACTCCTGCAAACAGCCATGGTACAGGTGATGGATTCTTGCGGCCAGTTTCGTAATGTTCGAGCACTTCTAGACACCGGTAGTCAGAGCACCTTTATATCGGAGTCGTGTGCGCGGAGGTTGGGTTTACATCGTACACAATATACTGATTCGATTACAGGTCTCAGCGGTACATCTATAACTAATTGTAGGGGAAAAGTAATGCTAACTATTCGGCCTTGCCATGTAGATCGGCCGATTCTAGGTACGACGGGTATCGTTTTGATGAAGATTACAGACAATCTTCCAAATTATTCTCTCCCTCGGGAGCTCAAAAATGAGTTTCGCGGTTTAAATTTGGCTGATGAACGATTTTATGAAAGTCGTAGTGTTGAATTGTTAATAGGTGCGGATCTTTTATGTGAAATAATCTGTGGTGGTATCATCCGATTTTCTCCTGACTTACCCTGTGCTGTCAATACTATTTTCGGGCATGTTTTAATGGGATCAGTGGTTTGTCCGATTGGAAATTCAGAACACGTATATAATTCATGTTTTACTCAAAGCTTCATCAGTCACGTATCGATAGATGAAATATTAACAAAATTCTGGGAAATCGAAGAAGTCCCTAAAATTATTATAGACCCCAAAAATGTCGAATGTGAATCGATATTTCGAGATACACATTATCGAGACATAACCGGCAGGTATGTGGTGCGGTTACCACTACGATCGGATCGGCCACAGCTCGGTGAATCTAAGCAACTGGCCTTAAAGCGGTTTTACTCTCTAGAAGCGTCTACAATGTAATGAGTTTACGAGAAAATATATAGCGTTTATGAGAGAATACATAAATTTAAACCATATGTCGCTCTATGAAGGATCATTAGATAACCTATCGAATCAGAACATTATATTATACCGCATCACGGCATATTTAAATCTGGCGCTGACAAAATTAGAGTTGTTTTTGATGCGAGCTTCCCGACGAGCAGCGGAGTCTCGTTGAATGATTGTTTACATTCGGGAGAGAAGTTACAAAAGGATATAATTTCAATTATATGTAATTTCCGATTGTATTCGGTTGTTTTCACTACGGATATTCGCATGATGTTTCGTCAAATTGTTGTGTATAAAGACGATCAAATGTATCAACTAATATTTTGGCGCGAAGCTCCCGAGTTACCCTTACGTTTATATAAACTGCATACTATTACATACGGTATGAGATCTAGTCCATTTTTAGCAATTCGAGTGTTGAATCAGTTATCGAATGATGAAGACGCGAAATATCCCGCGGCGGCGCGTTTGCTTCGCTCTTCCGTTTACATGGACGACATTTTAGGTGGGGCGCACACCGAGGCCGAAGCTAAACAGCTAATGCTCGACTTAACAAAATTATTATCTTCAGCGGGCTTTGAGCTTCGGAAATGGACTTCAAACAATGCGGAACTGTTGTCTGACATCCCTTGCGATCACTTGGAGAAGCCGCATGTGTTCGATAATGCAGATGGAATTAGTTATATAGAAATCCTTGGTATACAATGGAACTCTTCTACCGATCGGTTTACTTATCACTTAAATTTACCAAAGGATCCGAATTGCACGAAAAGAACAATTTTATCTGCCTTAGCTCGCACCTATGATCCGTTAGGATGGATTGCACCAGTAATCCTTCAAGGTAAATTATTAATGCAACGTTTGTGGGCTCTGGGCATAGATTGGGACGTCGATCCTCCACAAGAAATTGTAAAAACATGGAATAGCATATTATCGAATTTAACTTTTATAGAAAATATTAAAATTGAACGGTATTATTTGTTAAACGCAATACAACATTGTTCATTACATGGCTTTGCGGATGCGTCGGAAGCGGGGTACGGCGCTGCTGTCTATTTGCGAGTAGGAGACTAGCGGTAGAGTGAAGCTCTCATTAATGATGGCTAAGTCACGAGTAGCGCCTATCAAGACTAAATGAACAATACCTAAACTTGAACTTTGCGGCGCGGCACTTGTTACTAAAATTCTGAACAACGTGTTCTACTCGATTCGAGACAATGTTGAAATACATGATATGGTGTGTTGGACTGACAGTAGGTACTATAGTTTTATCTTGGTTACAAACACCACCTCATCTCTTACAGACCTTTGAAGGAAATCGTGTCTCTCGTATAATTAATTGCGGTTTCAAAATAAAATGGAGACATTTGCCTTCACAAATGAACCCAGCTGATGTAATCAGCCGTGGATGTAATGGAGCAGAATTATTAATGCACCCTCTATGGTGGGGACCGGAGTGGCTTCAAAATGCTGAGAAATTCTGGCCTCAAAATTTAATCAAAACGGAACATGATTTGCCTGGGTTACGTATAAGGTCGACAGTAGCACATATATGTGCTCATGAACTGAAATTTGAATTAATTGAAAGGTTCAGTTCTTTGTCAAAATTAGTATCAGTTGTAGGTTACTGTTTTAGATTTTATAATAATCTAAAATACAAATGTAATAGAATTAACCTTAAATACCTATCTGTATTGGAACGAGACTTAGCATTAAACTGTTTAACAAAATTGGTCCAAAGAGAACATTTTCAAACTGATTTAAAATTATTAAAAAACAATAAACAATACTCAAAATCATTGCGTAGACTTGTGCCCTTTGTTGACAAAGATGGTATCCTGCGAGTTGGTGGTAGACTTGAGCACTCGACCTTTTCATTTAATAGAAAACATCCTTGTTTGTTGCCAAAATCTCACCATTTTACATATTTAATTATTGATTACTTTCACAAGGTGCATTGTCACATCGGTCCTACAGCCTTACAGGCTATAATACAACAACGATTTTGGATTTTGGCAGCACGTCAAGTAATTAGGCATAGATTATTTAAATGTATATTTTGCTTTAGAACTCGTGCAAAACCTGCGGAACCACTTATATCCGATTTGCCGGCAGATCGTGTGACGTCTAGTGGAGTATTCAATACGGTTCAGACTGATTTCGCAGGTCCATTTTTTGTAAAGGCATCAAAATTACGGAACGCTAAATTATTGAAAGCTTACCTGTGTGTTTTGTTTGCTCTGCGTCGAAAGCTGTACACCTAGAAGTAGTCGGAACTTAAGTACTGAAGGATTTTGGCGGCACTTACTCGATTTACGTCTAGGCGCGGCTTACCCAGTACAATTCGATCTGATTGCGGAACTAATTACGTGGGGACAAACAAACATCTAAATGATGTACAAAAATTTCTGTCGGATTCCAATATTCAAGATTCATTGTGTGATGAGACTTCTCAACGAGGAATAAAGTGGTACTTTAATCCTCCAGGAGCACCTCATTTTGGCGGGCTATTTGAAAGTGCTGTAAAATCAGCAAAGTCTTTGCTTTCGCGTATCATAGGGGAACAAAGGTTGACATACGAGGAGCTTTCAACGGTATTTGCTCGTATTGAGGCCGTGTTGAACTCGCGTCCACTATGTCCTTTGTCCCACGATTCATCGTATTCCCGATTCACGATTGTCGTATTCCCGGAATACGATTGGGATAAAATTCCCATGTCCCGCTTGAGTAGGTTTCAGGTTGTTCAGGCGATATCCCAACATTTCTGGCGCAAATGGAATAATCTATTCCTTCACCAACTTCAAATGCGCAATAAATGGTTTTCGGATGCAAACCCTCCTAAAGTGGGACACTTGGTACTGATTAAGGAAGATAACCTACCTTCTCTTAAGTGGAGACGCGGACGTATTGAAGAGATGCTACCGGGAAAGGATGGTGTTGTTCGCGTGGTTGTTTTAAGAACGCAGAGCGGAATGATCACGCGACCTGTTATTAAAATTTGTCGTTTGCCAATAGATACATAATTTTACCTTTTTTAATCGTTCATTTATATTATTTATATGATTTTATTTAACTATTAAGTTTTGGTTTAATTTTACATTATATATATATATATATATATATATATATATATATATATATATATATATGCGATAGATAAAGGCTTTAGCCTTTCTCGAGCGGGGTATGTTTAATATTGCTTACATACGGTTTAATACACAAACAATTATATATATATATATATATATATATATATATATATATATATATATATATATATATATATATATTATTGTAAATTATATAGTATATATGTTTCCTTGCCTATTTTTCCTTTTCTTGTTGGTGGGGCGATAGGTGTCGCTTTTGTGCAACTACCGACGAGACGAAAAAGAAAATTACAACGTATGCGACGTGTAAACGCTTGTGCGGAAAAAATAATATAAAAAATGTAATAGTGCGGTGCCGCGTGTGTGTCCAGAACGCGACAAGGGGTAAGCCTTTTACTTCCTAATTATTCCCTTTTCCTATGTTATTTATTTTGACAATATATATGTGCAAGGTTCGGAGGCAGACCGGCATAGTTTTTAAGTTTCGAGGAAACTGCGATACGCGAATTTGAGATTTGTGTTGAGAAAGAACTTGAAATTAACACCGTCTCTACTTTTTAATTTTCTTTTTTTATGTGTCATCTATTTAATGATATCAAATCTAACCAGATACAAACAGCACAACCAAGAGATTTTATTGCAACATTTTACTTATAAAATACGAAAAAACTCTTTCTGTGACCTAATAATTAAATTCATTATGACCATCAGAGCTGCTAAAGACCGTTAGGAATTTATACAACAGCAGTAACGGTACAGAGATCTCTATTTTTGACGTCATAACGTCTTATAAATCAATGAATGCCGGCTGCACGCACGAAAAAGCATGACTCATTGTCGCGTTCCGCCTGAGCCGAGCGTGCGAGCGAGAGCGCGGAACAGTAGAGAGGCACGAACGGTCTAAGCGTTCAGCTTGTGACGCATCTATCTCTTTATTGTATAATTTAAGTACAAAAATGTTTGAATCGACGAGTGCAAATAAATGTTAATTTATCGAAAACATTGTCATTTTCAATTAACTCCTTCTTTGTATTATACAAAATAATGATACGAGTAATTCCGTGATAATAATTTAATTCAATTCATAAAAAAATGCAATTTTTTTATCAATGTTTTCTTATGACATTATCACGTGAAATTATCGTCCGTAAACCGATTATACGGACAACTAATTTTTTATCATCCGCATAGGTTCGGAGATTACTGAACTTTCAGTTTACTTTCGATCAACTAATTAGCAATTAATTCTTTACGACCATCAGAGCTGTTAGAGGCAGTTGGGAATTATGGAAAGCGAATTCAACACTTCAAAATCCTCTGTTAGCATAATCAGTACATGTATGAAACAATACATAAATTTGGAAGAAAAATTCAAACATTGATAATAGGGTTTTGTTCGGGGAAACAATAATAATTCTATTTATTGAAATAATTTCTCGCGTGGTAATATATAAATATTTTACTTTCTTAATTATTTTTAAGGTACTTCCTTGTCAGTAGTAAGAATATCGCCATGTGTACATAAAAGTAAATGTAATGTGTGTTTCATATCATTAGACGCGTGCGGGTCATACAAGCAAATAAACAGAGATTACCTTGTAGCCCCCATACATACATGCCCCTAAATGATAAATAATTATAACTCCTAAAAATCATGTTTTTAATTTATTTTTTTTATTTTATCACGCCATCCTATTAGTGTGAGAACTAAATCAAAACCAACAATACACACAATTTATCGTAAGCACCGCAGGCAGGCTGTGGTACTGCCACCTATTTTTCGACTACTGCATATTTTAACTTCGCTATAGAACGCTGTGCTTAATATAAATCAAATGAGACTGGAATTTCCTGCGTTTCAAATTAAAGGTAGTTTTTAATATTTCATTTCAAAATTTCCAAAAGTTTTTTCTACATTTCGCCCCAAGAAAAGAACCAAGGAAAATGTTTATATTGAATTGTATAAAATACAAACAATGTTGCAACATCCGTAATGTATTACTCCAATGTTTGTAAATAATGAATTAGTAGTTACACAGTAATATGGTAAATTTTACTATCAGTCAACGCAAGAAATTCTCGCAAAAATTTTCCTTTGTTCCAACATGAGATCTTGTTAACGATTATTTATTTTTTTACAATGGTGCCAATATCAAAGTCTGATGTTTTATCTATATATATGTGTGTGTGTGTACGTAAACAAATCACTGCAAGAAATTATATGAATATCAAGATATTTTCTTTCATACATTTGCGTGGATATTTAGTCACCAAAGAAACCGGAATGAATCAAATTTAATAACACAAGCTATAAATCTAAATACGTTCATCTTTATGCAATTTAGAAAGCGACGAGTGACGAGTGACAAACATATGGCAATAACCAGTGTTGATCTAATTGATAGTAATTAACGGATATTATATTAAATGCGAAACTTCTTGACCGTATTAACCATAAAATGTGGAAACAAGATAGAACAATTGCCAGTTCATTCACGCTTAAAGGCCTTATGCTGCGTCTTCATAAGGGAACAATTGTTCCACAACACTGTAGGATATTTACGTTACATGTTTGACAACAAGTTCCACAAAATTTTATAAGCGGTCTTGACTAAAGGACAAGACGCACGTTAGCTGCTAAAATCATGGCTTTGAAAGAAATTATCTTGATAAGCCTAGCACTCATTTACATTTTTTTAATATATAAAACTTATAGAAAAATGAAAGTGGTGAGTCCGCTATTACTGAAAGCGAAGGAAATAAGTACTTGATATGCAAACCGATTACATTTTACGATATCGTGTAAACCACTACCTGCTGTTTTGATGGTTCAACTTTTTTTTTCGTTCTCATACAAATCTCGACAGAACATTTTTGCCTCATTTGCATTTCGGCCAATGCCTAAAGCAGCAACGATGTCATACCACGCATCATCATAATGAAAACCTTTCATATAGTTCCATATGCCTAATTACAAGATCCTTAGACCATACTTTAGTCGCGCAACATGTCGCTACCGACATGTTGGTCAACCAAAGCAACGAAGCGTCTTCATTATAGAACAAATGCTACGCAACCGAGTGCCGCAACGTACCACCTTGCGCACTATTTTGACGGGTCACATCGCAACATAGCACAGAACACGGAGATTGTCGCGGGACGGCCCCGTGACGGTTGCAGCATCACGAAGATATAGTATTGGCAAATAACCCCCATTGAAGACGCAGCTTTATGAACCCGCATAATGATGCATAACATAAAGGTCGTGGGTAGGAGCGAGAAGACTCGATCCTTCTATCCCTTCCCGTGTTTCATTCCGTTCGTCGTAGTTGAATGTGGCATGTGTTTTGGTATCTGCTGTACCCTATGAACCCGTAGTCTAGACAAATATATAAAAGTTCCTTTTATTAGGATTAAAAATGTATTTAAATGGAAGGTAACGCAATAATATTTAAGGCTAAAGTAAATAATATGCAAGAACGTAAAAAATAATTTATTATAACTTCTCTCGAATAATATCACGATTATAGTCACTATCAAGAAGTGAACAATTATTTTAATCTATGTACACTATAAGAGAAACAATATTTCTCTCATTTCAAGGAATCATACAAATCTTATAGATATTTTAGTGATAATTTTAAATGATGTGTAGACATCTAGAAAAGCAATTTTTATGACAATATATTTGACATTGAGGGGAATCTATGACACGAGAATATTTCATTACGTATTTTCTGTCTTAACTTTATAATATGTCAACACTCTGTTTGTTCATTTCAAGCAAAAACTTCTAGTAAGTCTGAGCGATTTCACTTTAGACATATAGAACATAACGGTACCTATCACAAACCAAACGAAAGTGATGAAGGACAATATCATACCCAAAATGAGCATACACAGTTGCAAGCCTTGCTCTTGTTGCATACAATATATTAAAGCTAGAACGAGCAAAGCCAGCAGCACAGCGGACAATATTTCCATCGTACTGGCGATCTTGGGCCACATCCGAGCACCGACGAACTCTTTGGCGGCGTCCTGCCAGCAGAAAGAGAGCGCGCCGAAGCCGAAACCGGCTATAACACATCCTATCGACACCGAGTCGTGGCTGTAGCAACCCGCGATAACAAAAAATGCACTAGTGGACACCGACAGGCCAACAAGAGCAATGTATTTGAAATTGCTTTTCGGCATTTGAACGACCCACGGCGTAACTAGCAGAAAACAAATCCAAGTGAAAGAATGTAATGACATCAAGAAATTCATCTCTGTCAAAGATATAGCCGGTCTGACTTGCAACGTAATAATAGGCAGCAGCACCAAAGACAACCTCAGGCATAGATTCGAAAAGCACAGCATCAAAGCCGGATAGAATTTCCAGAAAAATATGGATCTCGCCAAAGGCTTTACGAAGGTGTCATTGATACTGAGGAAAAAATATTGAATTCTTCTTTTCACCCTGTACAACCTGTAGGAAGGAATACATATTCTCCTTTTCATATTCGCATAGACCGAGTTATATCGAAACGAAAACGAATTTAATATTTTCTCATGTCTGATTTCGGTCATGGGCGACACGTTGTCGTAAATCACCTCTATCTCTGTGTATTCCTTGTTCTGGTTCTCGGTCGAATTCAGTGATTCTCTACGATACTGTTTGGTGATATAATCGTCCAGATTGTCGCCCATCACGCTCAATCTCTTTATCGCGGAACTGAGACGCCGTTTATTTTTATCCATTCGATTCCCGTGCGCGCTCTCCACGTCGCTGTCGTCGCTCGCCTCGCTCGCTTCGCTCTCCTCCGGTATCTCTGGGAGGATCTCCACGCCGAAAATGTTCCGGCGCTTTTCCTCGGGACTCGGCGGTGGCGTGACGGTCGTCACGTTCACGCTTCGAGCGTCACCGTCTTCCGCATCGAAGACGTTATCTCTATGGACGTTGTCGTCTGACGGACTTTGCCAGCATTTCTTGCTCAAGTCGTGCAGCTGCAGCTCGTTCGTGTAGCAGCCGTTGGACAGGTCGTTGTTGAAAAGCGAATACGTTTTCGCCAAGTCGCTGTATCTCGAGAACGACATCGGCCTCGCGGCGTTGTTTTCGATCTTGAGGAACATGACCGCCGGCAGAGTCTGCAGCATGAGCCCTCCGTAGACCAAGTAGAACATGGACGCGCCGTACACGTCCATCAGTAGATGTATCACGTGCGGGAACAGAAACAGACCGACCGCTTGGCCGAACGCGCACAGCCCGCGGACGATCTCGAGTCGCGCGTCGTACGTCTCGAACACGACCGCGTCCACCTGCGCCGCGACCATTGACAGACCTGCACCTGGAATTAATTGCAAAAACAAGTGTATATTAATCATTATTACACTCACTTAACGGAGAATTTGAGGCTATTTAGCATTTATTTATTCGCTCCGCACTCAAATCGTCTAGCGCGTGTAGTTTCGTGATACGATTTCTGTGTACATAATCTATACATAATGTAACTATTTTTTTCTTTATCCAGACTTTAATTCAAAACTAATGACGTATAGGTAGGGTACTTTGGCCGTTCGACTCGGAATCGTTTATAGATTACGTATAGGTTATTAACTTTTTTTAATTCCATAGACCCTTCATCATTTTTTTATTTAATTCCATAACTCATAACGCCAGACGAAGCGGACGGGTGACTGCTAGTGTATTTCAAGTAGGTCTCTGGATAGTTTAAATTTACAGTTGAACTCGGTAGGCGGCGCTGCGATTGGGTTCTAAAAATTTTTATCTTATTTATTGGACCAACCTTTTTTTTGCATATCAAAACAAAACCGCAGAATTTAATCCCAAACCACTCCCCAAGTTGATTTAAAATAAATAACTAACCGTTAAAATCTAAAAATGAATAATTGACCTTCTAAGAATAATTCAAAGTTATTGCGTTTATAACACACAAGTTTGTGTACTATAGGTTGTGTTAATTTCGAATTAGTCACGTGCATCGAAGCTTGGCGTTGTTTTGACATTTCAATTTCTGTTCGTTGTGTTTCGCTAGATATAAGATAGAATATTTTCCAACGACCGTGCAGAAATTGCACTTATTTTTCAATTTTACTTTAAGCAATAGCAAATCACACAATGGCGAAATGAAAAAATTGAAATGTCAATCTCAAAGTCAATGTCACTTAGCAAATCACTCGCTTTTGCGTTGAAAAAATGTTTGTTGAACCTACTAGTAGTAGACAAACCAACGTTCGGACAGGGTAACGTCTATCGGATTCGTTTAATTCGTTTAAACAAAAAACTATTTCAACGCGTATTTTTTGAAAAAGTTTTTAACTATAAGTTTGAATCAAATTGACCGATTTTCATGACTTTTGCTGCATTCCACATAGTTCATTGAGAAATAGAGCAAATTGATTATTTTAGGAGTTATGTGGAAAAACGATTTTCCTAGCATATATTTATGATATTCCTTAAAATTTGCTTCACCGAGCAAAGTTAAAATTGAAAAATTGTATATTAACTGGAACCTTTTTCAATATTACTAGTCTGGTAGAAATCAATCAGTCTATCTGTTCAAAAGTAATAGAGGGTTAATATACATGCGCAAGCACACGTACACATAACAGCATAAACACACATAACAGCGTGGGAAGTTAAAAACTGAAAAATAAACAACAATATATTTAGCTTTCAAAAGTGTATCTTTTGGGTTGAATTCATCTAATACAGGGTCAATAAAAGTGTATCTCATCTTCACAGATATATTTTTAAAAATCTATTAGATGAGGTATTCTACCTGCGAAAACTCCATAGAAGAGCAGATGATATATTTGAGCTGTGAAGGCACAAAGTGTAACTCCAGTCACTAGAAGACACAGGCCCAGAGCAGCTAAAACCCTGTAGCCAACGTTGCCACCCCACGAGTCTGCTGCCTCCCGACACCAACAATCTGAAAGGTTAATCATTTCATAGGACCCATGTAAGTATGTTAAGAAAGTTTATGTATAAAAGAAGCGGTCGATCGCGAGAGAAACTTCGGCTCCGAAGTTTTCTTACAACATAATAGTTTAATATAAGTGACCTGGATCGTTATGTAATACCTCGAATTTTCACGATCACGAAATATTTCATATCTCACATAAATAAAACAGAAATAATATTTTGTCCCTGCCCTTTTTCTCTATTTATACTCCAATCGAAAAGCCCAATTCTAAAAATAAAAACACTATTAAAATCTGTCAGCCTGTTCCTTTAAAATGAGACAATTCCGTGACTCTCTTTCACTTGCTTTTCGTTATTCGGTCCACGTCAGTCGTCGTCTTTAACAACGATGTATTGTAAACTTTGTGGATTGATTTCTATTATATTTCAAAAAAATTTTTCAGTTCGTCTCGAATTTATTGTAGAATCGGCCCTTCTCTTTTCTTTCATTTTATTCTTTTTTCATTTCTCACATACCTTAACACTCACTTCTGCTGTTCCGGACGCCCTACAAACTATTTATTATTCGAAATATCTGAATGACATTTGCAGATAATAAATTCAGCTATGATTTCTTTTATCATTTTATTTATAAATAAAATTATAAAAAAAATATCTTCTGTAGGTGAGATTAATTAAAGCTGGTCTTAATTACTTCAATCCATTGGTATGTTACAAAAAAAAATTGTACAAAAATTTAAAAATTATTATGTACACATAAAGCAATACACATAAGCATACTTTTGTGTGTTGAACCTGTAATCGGCGATAGGCTTAGGTTTTTTTTTCAGTGCAGCTAACAGTAATGTGTGAATTTATAACAAGTGAACCTTCTGTGACCACCCGATACTGATAACAATCTCGTGAAGTTCTTATTTTCTTTTAATCGGTCTTACATTAATTAACGTAATTCCGTTAAATTCTTATACATGAAATGTTAAAGGTTGAGTCCATAAATTCTCCGTTTACGAAGCTACGTGATATCGTATTATATGTCTATAAGGCAACCAACAAAACAACCGGTATGACGACATGGCTCTGAATTCATAATCATTTTAAATTACATTATGACACGAACTTCGTACTTCCAGATGTTTTGGTACAAAATCGTTCCAAATCAAACATCTGAAATAACGAATAAAGTAGAAATGTTTAATCGTTATATATTGTATATTTCTCACTTAATTCTCCTATGACATTTAAAACATAGAGTTCATTTATTGTCGATAAGAAACCGAATTATAAAATCATAATGATCACATGCAAAAAGGTCCAAAATAATTTCATTAATGAATCCTCTGCAGAGTTTATCGCCATGCTTTAAAAAAAGGAAATAATTATCACAAACAACAATCTTATATACTTACGCGTCAAGCAGAAGACAAAGGTGAGTGCAGACGGACTAGCAACCTCCAGGCTCAAACTGCTGCCGGCTGCCACTGTATGCACCAGCACTGTGCCATAAGACAGCACCACGCTGGGCAAAAAGACCTAGAAATGAAATTTACTTGATAAAATGATGAACGGGTCCAGAATTAGAATCGATAGTGCAACCGTAATGGGAATCGAGAGCAAAGCCAGAACCAGAATCAACTACGGAACCGTAACTGAGAGCGTGATCGGCATCGGAAACAACATGAGAGCCTACAAATACTTTTTAATGAAATGGAAACAATGACATCAGAGCCTAAAAATAATCTACTTTTAAATGAAATGGAATCAAAATGCATAAAATTCTCACTACCAAATATAAGACACGGATCCGGAACTATTTCAGTACGACTCTAAAAATTGGAGTTTGTCCATTCTACCGTATTCCTGGATATTGCTCTAGATAACAGACTTCAATGGGGTCCTCATATCAGTCAGTTGATGAAAAGGCTTAGCTTTGTCGTCCGTGCAGTCAAAAAAATACGATATTCATCAGACATCAAAACCGCTGAATAACCTAGTTTATTTTGACTGTTTCTGACGTGCCGCGAATATTCATAGAATTTTCGTGCTGCACAAGTTCGCACGATTTACTCGTACAAGTTAGGACCTCGTGTTTCTCTAAAAGTAAATTTAAGGAAATTGCAATCCTAACTTCGGCATCCTAGTTCGTATAACAAAATATATAATATTTAAAAAAAAATAGAAATGTTTAAAATAAATAGTGATTGAGATGAACTCAGTACTAGAAATTAAAATAAGGGAGCGTCCATAAACTACGTAGCTCGACCAAGGGGGGGAGGGATAAGCTTAAGCGCTACGCTGAGGCACGTAATAGGGGGGAGGGAGTCGAGAGCAAAGCTACGTGGTTTTCTTCAGATGAAAATTTTGTTGAATAAGATAATTTGAGTGACCCCCCCCCCCCCCTCCCCGATGTTAATTTAACAAGAGGAATCAAATAATTAAATACATTATTTGAAAAAAAATAAACTGTTAATAAATTAATTTATTATTAATTATTTTATTTTATAAATAAATTAATGTATCGTGAAAAAAAACCACGTTCCATTGGGTTGGGGGGGGGGTCATAGAAAAGGCTACGTGAGGCCACATGGGGGGAGGGAGGAGTCCTAGAGAGACTAAAATATGACCACGTGGTTTATGGACGTTCCCTAAGCTGTGTTTATATGTTAGTCTTACTATGCAAAGTCATAAATTCATTTAGGGGGCTCTGTCTGCGTATGTTCAATAGCTTTATATAGTTTCAAGAACATTATTAAACAATCGCTCAGTAAAAAAGGATATTATACAATTTTCGAATATTTGGAAAACAAATATCCATAAGCATAGGCAGCTCTACTTCTTACCGGGCTGTTTCGTTCGACAACGATTTTGTATTTGTTTTGGCTACGCATGAAGGGATTAGAAAAGAGCTACCCTTAAATTTCATACTCATTCTTTTTGAGGGAAAACTGCCTGTCAAATGTGTGATAAAGTGTAGATTCGCAAAAAAAATATGACGTATTTCAAATGTTATAAGTTCGGGAAAAAATTTTTCTTCGTATTTTGTACGCAAATTGAAGACATTTTTTTATCATGTTTTATTTACATTGAATTATAACATGACATTTTGTTCAACAACTTGTCATTTTGTAGGTGAATGACATAATTCCATTCCTGTAGAAATTTTAGGACTTCTGGTCAAAAAACTGCGTCAAATAGTTTTGACAGTCTTCTCTTATTGGTAAGCTAATATTACCTATAGAATTCTGAAGAGACCGAAACAGGTGGTAATCTGAAGTTATAAGGTTACGGTTATATGGTGGATACATTAACATTTTCCAAACAAACTCTCTCAATATTTGCTGAATGGTTAAAAATGTGTGTGATCTGACGTTAACTTGGTAAAAAACGATACCCTTTCTGTTGATCAAGTCCAGCGGTTTTACTCTACTTCTTCCTTGAATTTCATCAGCTATGACAATAGAAATCCGAATTGATGGTTTTTCCCAGCGGTAAAAGCTTACAATGAATAACCTTACAATCCCACCATGCACATAGCATCAATTTATTGCGAATTAATAAGTTATTGTCTGTGGAGTTTGCTTGCCTTTTGAACATAATCTTCTTCACACGATCTTGTCGTAGGTAATCCATTTTTTATCATCGAAGATCATTTTTTTCAAAAACTGTTCGGTTTCGTTACGTTTCAAAAAAGAATACAAATGAGTACACAATTCATTAGGTTTCTATCAATGAGCTCGTGTGGGACCCAAATATCGAGCTTTTATGTATATCCAGCTTTTTTCGAATGGATCAAAACTGTCAAAGTTTTTCAAATGAGTCAAAACTCAGCTCTTCAGCTATGTCGTAAGAACTAGGATACCGATCTTGCTCCACTTTTTCCAAAATGGCATCAACTTTATCCATAACAGGTCAATCAAAGCGGGGTTTATTTTTGATATCAAAATTACCGGATTGATAGCACTTAAACCAATTTCGTGTTACTCTTATCGACATTGCATTAGGTCCATAAATGTCAAAAAAAATTTTCTCGGTTTGCGTCGCATTTTTCCCTTTTTTTGTACTACAACTTCAAAATGTATTAAATTTCTACGTCAGATTCATTTATTGTGGTGGACAGAAAAACCAAAGAAAAAGGACGGAAAACTTGGAGTCATGAAAGTGTCAACTCGCGGCCACTCGAAGCCACGGTAATAATAGTTCTTAACTCCATAGCGAAAAACCATTTTTAATTTTAATTTTTCTTTTTTTCAAATGTCATCTATTTAACGGTATCATAACTAGCCAAATACAAACAACACAACCAAAGAGATTTTACAGCAACTTTTTACTTATAAAATACGAAAAAACTTCTACCCCGACCTAATATTTTATAACCCATTAAATAAAGATATTTTAAATTTCAATTTGAGGAAGATGGCGTCGGACCCAATAGTGGAACCAGAACAATTGAAATCGAGAACGGGATAGGATCTATATCAGAATCGACAAACAAATTGATTAAAATAAAAATTTAATCGATTCATTCTATATCCACGGAACGATATCGCCTACGTATTAAAATTTTAAAGAAAACAATGCTTATTTTTTTATTTGTGCCGAACGATAAGGGCGGGTAGTGGTTTTAAAATATGAGCACTAGTGCTGTGTTACTTAATAGTTCAGCTACTTTTACGTTGCGCATATGAAATTAGTATATTACGCAGCTAAAGAGAAAAGTACGATATTCCCGTAGACGGACTGTTGTTATCCTCGCCTTCGGCTCGAGTTACATAATCGCTGGTGGGGGTGCCCATCTTTTCTCCGGTTATGGGTATATAATTTTTTTTCACATCAGCATGGAAAGTTCACGATGTCAGGGAGAACAACATTCTCTCCTGGCTCGCACCGGAATGGAATGTCCGCTATTCGTCCCCGATATCATTCTCGTCCGCAGGTTATTGTCGTAATCGTTAGGGCGGTAATGTTTTACCGGGGACGGAAAACGAACTTTCCATCCCGGTGCGAGCCAGGAGAGAATGTGGCACTTGTGTCTGCGATATCGAAAACGAAAAGCGTACTTTTTATCAACATATAAAAAAAGTAATGATATTGCGTTATTATTTTTTACTGCAGCCACTGAACGTCCATTGTTGGACGTAAAGTGGCAAAAGCGTCCTTCTTACAGTGCTACGACACACGAATCTGAACCATCTATAACCAACAATATTTATACTGTTTATTTAATTCATAAATTAATATTTATGAAATTGTTTTCTTTTGCATATCAAAACACAACTGTATATTTGTTTTTATTCCATGAGATTAATAATAACTCACGTATATCGAGTTTTACATAAACACAGATTAAAAAAATTAATTTCATATCGTTTCATTAAGACTTAATTAATGAGATAAGATAATTTTGTAACCGAAAACCAACGAAAGTTTCAATTTTTTTCAACCCGACGTTTACAATAAGAAGTATCTGTGTATCCAAAATGAATTTAAATATATGTTATATTATGATGTGGATTCACAAAATAGCCTTTCGTCGATTGTCAGATTAAAAAAAATAAAGGTTTGTTACGAAACGTGCCAGTTCGTTGCGATTTGCGTCAGCCATTTTTAACAAAGAATTTACAAAGTGTTTCATAGATTTACGATTTTGCACCACATTTCCTTTTACCCATTTGACTAACATCGTTTTAAAAATCGGAGTCGTCCTGTATTTAATCTTGTCGGGTCGTCATCTGTCGTCCTTTAGGATGAATGCAGGTTTTCGTAAATTTAATTACAGATTGTGTCAAACTTTATGACCGATCTAAACACTGCACGAATGCCAGTTTGCATCAGTATAATGTAATAGAGGATAATGATTTTGTACTCATTATGAAAACTTATTGCAACACGACCTGTGCCTATATTCAAATCAATCATAAAGTTTCATGCCTTGTATTCATACGTCTTGAGCGTATATCTTTTGTCTACTATATAGAGACAATCTACAAACATGGATGAATGTATGTAGCAACATTTCAATCTAGACAATGTATTAATATTCAAAGAAATAAAACAAAAAATTTTAAGACATTCCTCATGATAATTGAATAAAAAATTAAACGTGTGGCATTCGGGGACAGCCGCGGTAAAGCTATTCCATAGCATTTTTTATCAACTTATGCAATTATAATTATTTATTTATTTATGCAGTATTTTTTTTCTTTTATATTAATTCAAGTTTTTCATCACTTTCTTCATTAATAAATGCACTTTGTTTATTCATATTTAAAACACTATACATAAATTTTACGCGTATAGCTATTCACCAGCAACTGCTATTCACTATTGTACATAGGTACACCTATGTATACATATATACCTACATGTATAGTTACGGGGCAGATGCGGTGAGTGTGGCATTATAAAGATATGATAGATACCTATACACCTATATACTTTCTCACAAACAGCTGCTTACGTATTCGTCCGATTCCGGAGCAGCTCGTCTCGATCCGTGCGAGCTTCGTACAGTCGTACCGTATACATACACGTTAAGCAAACGCTCCGCCAAGCTACATGGTAGGCGGAGTGGGGGTGTTAGGTTTTATTTTCGTTACGGAATTTATTGATTCGGTCGCCGCGCTCAGAGCCCGCAATAAAAACTATGCAATAGCTTAAAAACGAACAAGAATGATAATTAATAAATTGGAACAATAAATTAAAGAGTTATTTAAGTACATATTTTTAAAAGGGTGCGTATTGCTTCCTATGTTATTCCCAGCGATTCTTTTCGTAGTTGTCCTTATTCGTAGAACAAAGATAAGCCTAAAAATCTAGAATGAAACGTCTATGCTTTCTTGTATTAACCTGATAAATCATACAGTCATATTTTGTTTTTAAGAAGCCAATGCTGCGGATTGCAAAAAAAAATTAAAAATAAATGCAATTAGCATACGTAATTCGTAAAATTTGACAGACAGTCATTATTTAATTGTTAGCTATTACGTTTACTTTTATGTTTTGCGTTTTTATATTTCAATTCAACTCCTCGGTACGATGGAAGAGTATATGTAACGTAAAAGAATTCATGGAAAAAGAAACTTTTCATAAATCGTTGCGTTTATTCGATGGATTTACTTTCCTACTATTTGCTGTATAGTGTGCGCCATACAAAAAGGTCATCAATATGATCCTAACAATGTTTTCACTTTAGCGTATATGATACGTTTTAGGTATCGTTTGCCAGCTTCAGCGATATTTTAATGGTATGGATGCCTTTTCTGAAATCATGCTATAAAAAATGTAGTATTAATGCCATATATAAATTACGCCATAACCTGAAATATTGGAAAATTTTATGTTGCCATTATTTGTATCACATATTTGGTAACATTGATAACAATGGACACCGTTTCTATACTTTATTCACAATAATTCACATATCTAAAGACATTTAATCGGCAACCTGATTTTCTAACATTCGTCATAAATTTTGTCTTATAAAATGATTATTAATGTTTCGTGTCTACATAACAACATACGATGTAATTGTGATGTAATTTTTTCTTTATCTCGATGTAATAAATTGAACTAAACGTTTCTGATACCCGAGCTGTAGCACGTGTACAGGCACTTGTTATGTTTTGTTTTGACGCGATATCTTTAGTTAAATCTTTTGCTAAATCGCTTGTTTTAGATATTGTTTACGACAAAAAAAAGCTACTAAAAAGTCTGTAGGGACTGCTGACAGAAGAGAAGACTTAAACCTATGAAACAGCTGTGGTTCTTTGGAATTTCTGCATTAATTAACAAAAAAACTTAAAAGTTATTACTTTTTCTTTACGATCATTAACATTAGCCTGGTATTGATATCTATCGGCACTCCGAGCAACAATTACATAAGTATATTTTTATATAGTTCAATTATTATTAAATTCAAAATTTAAATCTTTTAATCTAAACAAAACGACAACAATGTACCAAAAATGAAATTTAAAATATCAGAGTATCGGTGACGTGTTGGCGTGAATTCATAAGATCTTATAATTTTTTATTTCAAAAGTAAACGGCTATATCGATAACGGCGTGTCAGTGAACTTTGGCGTAAATTCGTTAAGCTCGGGCTATATATTATTGTATCTACTAAATATTAAATCATGAATAAATGCGATAAAATCGTTTGGCGTTATTAATGGCTTCTTTTACTTGGTTGACTTCATAGTGCTACAATTATCATTGGGTACAGTATATTTTTCTGTGTAGTTACAGAAACTTTGCCTTAATAATTAATCTATCTAAGCGTCAATTCAAATGTAGGCGTTTTCTGGAAAAAGCTAGTTTTTTTTACATTACTGGCTAGATGGCTTAGCAATCGTAAAAGTTGATTTTTCAAACCAATGAGTATGGTCACCTTTTTCTTTTTGCCCTAAGTGATGTCACAAGTTTTTGAAGTGAAACTTCTTTATCGGCGTATGGGAGAAATTTTATAGCAATGTAACGTTTTTCTGTTACGCGCCATCTTTATTTATGGGTAACATTTTTCCGTTACGCGCCACATTTATTCAATGTTATTAATGTCATCGTGGCATAAACATAATTGTTACTAAGGCCACCTGTCACATAT
Source organism: Eumeta japonica (assembly GCA_005406025.1). NCBI lineage: Eukaryota > Metazoa > Arthropoda > Insecta > Lepidoptera > Psychidae > Eumeta > Eumeta japonica. The sequence goes on from BGZK01000704.1 coordinate 133,192, forward strand.
ACTTTCTGTCAACACCATAGATCTATTTACAGTTTGTATATATTACATTTTCCTATTATCTAAGTTGAAACCTTTTCAACCGACATACATGAACTATATCTCACATTCTTTCATTGAGTGACTCGATTTTATATGTAGCGTTCGATAATTTTCCTACACTTCTATATGGCCCTTTATAACATCGCATTAATTGAAAAGTTTTACCTATCACCCTTCTAGGTACATATACCATTACCAAGTCTCCTACATGAAACTCTGAACATTTCTATTTCTGAAACTCAGTAGTGACGTGAAAAATAATATTTCAATTAAGTGATTAGCGAAAAAAATTTTATAAAATTATTTGTATCCCTGTCTATGATAATATAAGCCTTTTGCATAAACTTTATCTAATTTAGCTTTATTCAACCAATTTCTGTGAAGTTGTAAATACTAAATCATTTTTCGAAAAATGATGTCATAACTCATAAAGAACTTTCACTTCTTACGTCTGTACACTAATACACACACACTTTTTTTTATTGGTATTATGACCGTTACACTTTAAAAAACTTATAATATTTTGGTAAAATGACTTTTATTGTCATTGCTATTTTAAAAACTTAAATGGAACCTATTGAGATTCTTTTAAATAAATTTATTAGCTCATTAGTCGACATTAAACCATTAAATGTATATATATGTTTATGTATACAATACCTACTAATTATTTTTCTATATTTATTATGTATGTTTATTCAACAATACCATTCATAATATTTGTAGAGGGAACCGTCTTGAGGAAATCTTCATTTCGAAGGTATGTAAAATCTTATTATACCTGTTCCGTATGACACGGGATGAGCTCATAACCTGTCATGTTGGGACCACTTTCCACGAAATATGGATGTGCACCAAGTGTGCCATCGTTAGCTAGCCCATAACGAAAGTAATACTGTGAGCTTATAAAAGAAAATCTGAGAAAACCGTTGACTCTACAGGCCATCCCTAAAATTTCCCTTCATGTTATTCATCGAAATGTTTTTGAACTCCACGAGTACAAAAATAAAGTTATCTGTAAGTTTTTGAGCTTTCAAGCCCAAAATTTGGAAGACGGTTGAGCCTACAGGCCATCTCTGAAACTGCCAGAGTTCAAAAATATACCTAGTAGTAAATTTATGCGCTCTTCCAACTCAGAAAATCGATCGCTCTCCGAGCTCAAAAATATAGTTTTAATACATTTTCAGTTCTTCGAATTCAAATATTTAGTAGTTTTTTAAATAAGCGCAATTCCAAAAAAGAGTTTCTTTTAAAACCACATTTGAAATGCTTGATAGATTGATTGGTACTTGATCATCTTTTTTAGTTGATAAATGTGTCGAATGCCGTAAAGCAGATCAGAAATGAACAACGCCAAGAGCTCAGAACGCATTAGAACTATATCTTGATCTTGGAGAGCCTGAAAAAGCACTAAAATCAATCTTTTGACCATGAAGAGCTCAATAATTTACTGCCACTTTATTTTTGAACGCTTTAAACTCCAAAGAAATATGAAGTTTCAGGGATAATCTACAGGATAAACCGTTTTTAAAATTTTTGAGCACGCAAAACTCAAAAATCCATAGACAATATTTATAACTCAGGGAGCTCAAAGACAAATCGATACATCTCATAGCGGAAAATTTTAGTAAAAGCTTGTTGGGTCTACCGTTTTCTATATTTTTTTTAAGTTTAATTGCACAGAAAATTATATTCGACGCGGCACTACATAATCCATACCCCCCTTAAAAATGTGTTTTATAAAATGGCAAAAACCTTATTTAGTTTCAGTACCGTAAACTATATATAATGAAGAAAGAAGCAGAATACCTATGAATACCTAAGTGCTTAATATTATAACATTGCATAGAGCAGAAAAAAAACCCACTTTTATACTCCCGACATTTATTTAATTCTATTACTAAAAAAATTCAGGCGAAATACTCGACGCACACATTCCAAAAATTAATAAATAAGGGTTAATAAAAATCAACATTTAAATTAATAAAATACTCTTCAGCGATTTTACGTAAATAATTATGTGCCTACACACAAATTGAAATGCAACCAAACCGTGGGATAAAAATTAACTTTCGAATATATTTTATCTGTCTACATAATACGTCATTAACAATCAATCACCGCTCTCTATATCTCAAAATAAATCTGATATTTCTTGTAGATTTGTGACGTGGGTATTTTGCATTTTATCTATTTCGCGCGGAACAATAGGTACTATCTGATTTACAGTCTTTTCTTTGAAAGATTTTAAACACTATGAAGGGAAAATTAATTTAAAAATGTACAACAAAACTCATAGATTTAACCATTGTCTTATCTTAGGTCACGAGAGTTCAATAATGGTAGTTATAAATAGATATCGCACTCGCCGTGTAATGATATAATCAGACTACGTAAATGCCATGTACATGCATATTGCCAAAATAAAAGCCTTCAGTTGTTCATGAAAGAAAAAAGATTTCTTTCGATCTTTGCAAAATCATCGAAATTTATAGAATAATAATTACTTGTGACTGGCTTCGTCCTACAGCGTAGCTCTCGATTAAAAGGGATAAATTATATTATTTGTTAGTTCTATATTTTTCAAGCATCATTATAATTTTAGTATTTACCTTAAAATGAATATTCAACACAAAGTTGTAAATGAATTTATTTAACTTTCAATGTGAGTATATAAATACTTTGTTTTATAAAAATATTTGTTTATTTCTCACGAATTGTGTGCGCTTAAATTTTTTATGACTGAGAAACATTATATTACAACGCATTTTCTTTTAAGAGACTTACATTCAGTAGAACAACAGAAGACAGTAGAGACCAGCGCCATGGCGCACCCTCCTTTCCCTCTTCTATTTCCATCTGATCTTATATTGCATGTTCACAACGACTTTGTCATATATTGCACTGTCTCATTATTACGTACATGTTTATTCCACATCACTTAATTGATAACCCGATGCGCGAAGGTGTCGCTAAGCGTGATATAAGTAAGCGTTAACTTTGAAATAAAAAAAAAATGTTACTAAAACTTTCTAAAACATTTATTATACGAAAAAAATATTTCAGACACTCGTAACTCTCTTGTATTGACAACGTACTTACAACTTCAACTGTTATCGACACTTGGCGCGTAAGTCACTAGTCAAAGTCTTATCTTATCGAATAACAGTGCAGTCGCCCAAAGAAATTAGATTAACAAATCCAATAGTAAGTTTAATAAAATAATTATTATAAGTGATTACGATAATTATGAATTATGAATGCCCTCACTGTGAAAAATATTAATACAAAGATCTGCTTAATTTGTCGTTTCTAAAATCCCATTCTTTAAAGATATACATATAATTAAAACTGATGTGTCTGTCTATAATTTCAAGGACTTATACAACTTTTTAAATTTATCTTTTATTTACCTGTCTATTTGTACGGAATAATCTTAGGAACTGCCGAGTCGATTTTGTTAGATCTTTCACTGAAAAGTAGAACTTATGAAGTTACATATAGAGTCCTTTTTATCCGGAATATACGTAGGGATGTATATCGTGCGCAAAAATTGAAAAACCCATATAATGGGATATTTTGATTGCAATTGAAACAAATGTGAAATAGAATCGTGATCGGGATTAGCATCGAAATCGGGATATAGATGTCCATGAGCAGGAACGGAATCGAAATAATGGTAAATACTATCTTATCGCTTAATAGATTTCCAACTATATATGAAAATGGCTGGAGACCCGTATAAGGTACATTTTTAAGGTCCGACAAATGTTACCAAGAATCCTTATAGTTAGATCGATTTTCAGTTTTCGGGTGACACTATCACAAATTACTTTATTAACCCATAAAGAGTGTTTAGAATGGTTTATAGTTCCATGGTTCTTTTCCACGAAATTAATAGACTCTTATAATTTGACTGATTGCAATGAAATATGTAATGAACATGGTTACACATATATAGTATATAGATACATGCTATATACTATATATGTGTAACACTAAATATATAATACACGCATACATATATACATACATACATATATAAATACATAAAGATTCTATATAATTACACTATCATATATTGACGCAGTAATAATATATTTATTAAATTCTTTTTTTTTTATCACGCACTCCGTTCTATGTAACCAAGTAATGACAAATACCAAAATGATCTGACTGAAAACCAGCGCTGCAATGAATCACTGCAATATTTTGCTGAACTAAGCCCTTGTTTAGCATCACAAATTATGTGATGCTGAACAAAATCTTATTGATAAATATAAGTTTAGTTATAAATTCTACTGTAAAAAAAGCTGTAAGCATTGTAAAAAAATCTCAAGTAAAGAAATTCTATATTTATATCTATATCTAAACTAAGGAGAAGAATATAGGCTACACTAATTTTAAGGTTTCATTAATGCAGGTTTTTCGCTAAAGTTTTCAATTTTTTTTTGACATTTTAGTTGATCGTTAAGGGTTCTGAAAGTATTATGGAAAACTGTTGTAATCCAGTCCATTTAACAATGGAACGAAACTTTAAGGAATCAAGAGTGATGGTGGAACTGGAGGAGCATTTCTGGCGGTGCGGGTGCAAGTGTGGGACCCGCTACGTGATAGCTATTTTCTACTATTATAAACCTGTTCAAAAGGGCGGAACTGCAGGTAAAAGTTCAAAGGAATAAGAAATGTGTCTGTTAGATATAGGTTTATTACATTTTCATGATTAAATCACTTACTAAATCGAGAAATGTGCCACAGAGATGACTTGCATTTTGAAAACTGGCAAGTATTACTTTTGTTGCAAGAAATGATGACAGAAAATAAAGGTGTAAGAAAAGTAAAAATATACGTGTAAGAAAAATAAAAATATATGGAAGGTATAAGAAGTTAATAAAAATTCGAAAACTTTAGCTGATACCGACGGTGTTGCGAGCAAACAGTTTTGTACTACGTTTTGTAGCTTCATTTATCCATCTATAATCCAAAAAAAAATGGCCCTTGGAAAGAATAACCAATTCGCATCTAAGCTTGTTGGAAATACGTTCGCTTTGGAACTACTGGCAGACTCATGCAGTAGATAATATACGGATTTGACTAAATCGAAGCTCCTGAGGCCAATTATATGAAATTTAAATGACTTTTTCGCCATTTCCAATACGATTTGACTTTTTAAAGTTTTCACGTAGTCCATTTAGCGCTAAGTACATTTTTCACATACACAGTACAATTGATAGAACGGATAACGTTCAGGATTATAGTGGTGATAGAAATCTGACTATAGAGTAACATCGCGCTAAATCTGTACGATATCGCGCATACACAGTCGAATTTGGAAGTGATATCACTCCATTCTTCTTGTATAATGGCACAATCCTTGTGTGGTAGGTTTTAAGATCATTTAAATACTACTGTTAATCTGCTTTTTGAAATCATCTAAATTATAGAACATACAGAAAAAATAGATCTTATGTAGACAAGGTTGTTTAGCTGCAATTTTCGTTTTTAATCTGAAAAAATACATAATTTGGTCCAATTATGACTATAAAGAGAAAAATATATAATCTATCTAATTTGATATATACACCAAGGTGTACATCTAGATTCATTATATAAAATGCAAAGTAGTAATACAGGAGTAATAACTATGCGGTCTTATGGAAGTCTAATAGTTGTTAAAATATGTATCCATTACGCATATTTTGACAACTGTGTTGGAAATTTTTATGCTACGTTTGAAAAAAGTATCTGCTTACAGAAAAGCACAAATTTCTAAAGAAAAATTTTCTGTAACATTTTGTTTTTTTACGAATAGCTAAATTATGAAGGTTTCTTTTTTTTTTCATTTTAATCTCCGTTACGTCTATTTTCTTACACTTCACTGTGTCTCAATAAGAGCAACTAATGACAGTTACCATAGCGTATAAGAATTAATGAAAACTTAATGACCCGTAATGGCGAATGATAATCACCGATGGTTTTATAACGTATTTTTCGTTCTCATATTAAATGGAATTACTTATAATGACGGTACTTTATTCACGCGTTAGAACATTTTTCAGTTAGAATTATGAATAGTGCATGATGGCACTAATGTTTAAGTATAAAATTTTATAAGATAAGCTGCAAATTTTACCTAGTTCTATTGTTATGCACAGATGGGATTCAGCATCTTCATTTTGACGTGACAACGTCTTAAATTAGGTTGCGGCTGGGAGTCACTTTGAAAAAGTGTAACGCTCGGTAACGTAACGATGAGTCACCGAACGAGAGAGGCCCGCCGAATGCCTTGCGTCTCTCTCCCACTCAACTATGATCGGTCTGCCGCGCGCGCAGCACTAGAGAATTAGTGCATAGCTTGCAAATGTATTGCAAGTTATTGTATGTATATTTGTATATAAATACGTATGTATGTGTAAAGGTAAAAATAAAATTTTGTTAATATGAAATTCAGTGCGAGATTCTTTGTATAAATTAATGTTTTAAACATAATTCTTTGTATAAATAAATGTTTTAAATTGTTACTATTATTTCATCCTTCTTCCTACTATACGAATGAATATTCACATTAAAATGATTTTACCATTCAAAGTCGTTGTCACGTAAAACTTTCGCCCGTATACCGACTTTACAGGCAACCAAATTTTTAACATTATTTTAATAACTGTAACATGCACAACAAAATTGTAACTATGTATGCTAAATAAATAAGTCACAATTGTTGTTATTATCTCTATATCCATTTTGTTTGATGCTGACTCTCTAAATGAACAATGACCAAAATGAGAATTCTTAAATAATGACTGTAGCCATCATAACCTATCATGTTATGACCATCACGAAGTGTAATCACATTAAAGAAGCTATTATTGATCCATGTAGAATATAAATTTAAATTTTGTAACATTTTAAAGTTTTTATAGGTAGTATTTTAAGTTATTTTTTCATTAACGGGTAAGAGAAATTCTTTTTATACTAAAAGAATTAGTGATAACATCAAACTACATTAATTGAAAAAGGCTGTAGAATTGGTATCCAGATAATTTAAAAAAATATATTAATTGAAATTGAAAGTCATGTCACTAGTGTCACAAATGAATCAAAGTACTATCATTTTGAAATTTAAAAGACCAGTGTTAAAAACATTTTAATATGTGTGTATGTATTGACATAAATACATAGATATTATTTAATGCACAGTGCCGTGATAGATGTGGCTAAGTGATTAAATTATTTATTTATAAAAACCAATTTAAGCAATGAACGCAACTCATCGTCAACGTTTAAACGGAGGTGATATCCAAGATCCTCAAATATCTTCAACAGTTTCCTTCTCTCCCATTATTGCTCCTAGAATGGCATCCATTCGGGAAGTTTGTCCTGGATTAACCTACCCTCTCCCAAGTACTATTTTATTTTGTGATTAATAAATTATTATTTTAAAATGCTTGTTTTAAAATAGGGTAAAGCATTAGAAAAAGATACTCTTTTTAGGGAATGCAAAAGGGGATCTCCCCTTTACAAATTTTCATTTCATAAGTTATGAAGTGTGTTTTTTAAATATTTTTCAGAATCTTCATGAATTACTTTTTCTTTGCCCCTATTCCTACCTCCTGCACCCAATTTCTCTTACATTATTACCCCAACCTAAATAACATCTGCCTCTCCTTTTTAAGTGTACTCTAAAAGTGTATTGTACCAGTGTTTTTTTTTTATATTACTGAAAATTAAATTGAAACATACCAGATAATAACTATGTGATGCAATGAAATGCTATTACAATGCAATTGGCCAATAATCAATTAATGTGCTTAGATATTTGTAAAAAAAAATCCCATAAGCAAAGTTAGTCTTATATTACTTGTGGTGCACACAAAAACACCATCCAACTACAACATAGAATTTTAAAATGGTATCTTATTCTAATACTAACCCAAATGGCTACACAGACCTTGGCGTTTATTTAATTTGTTAATAGTTATTTACATTTCTAACTACGTAGCAATTTTTTGACTGCCTTTGGTTAAATTATCTGTGGAAATGAAATTGGATCAATATTCAAATCATGTTTAACCATTCATGAAATTTTTACATTTTCAATACTGAAATTATTGTATATTAACAAATGTTGGCTCAGGATCAGTTATGGGCAAGTTATTCTATAACACACCATTGGTAAGATTTGAATTATAGCAGTTTATTCACATTAATTTATCGATGGTGATTCATGTTTTATGGAAAAAAGTTTGTTCGCATAAAATAAAATTAATGTTTTATTGTCACAGAGTTTTGAGTATGTATTAGAAACCAATTGGAGTCCTATACATCTCCAATTATCATTCATTGAATTTTGTTGCCTTATTATTATCTCTTATGAATAAATGAATTTTGTTACTCGATTGTAGTCTTCTATAGGTCAATTAGTGTATGTAAAAACCTCACGACCTTAGTCAGGAAAATGGTCATGTGACAATAGTGGCCAGTGAATGCAATGCAAACCTATTTTTATAGGTCTGAATTTATGTAATTCAGCTACTATATGAATCAACTGGGCCCCATAAAAATCATCTGAAACAGTTGTATTTGAATAACAAATATTTTTTCCCATTACATTGTGCCTCCAAATTTCAAATCTCATTTGCTAATAACAAATATAATCCCCAAATATTAATTTTAAAATTGTAGTTTAACTTAAACAAATTTCCAATATTGTATATCTATACATTGCATCTCCATGATGCTCATAATTTTACATTTAGGTAGTTAGTATAATTTTGTAATGCTACAATGATTTATTTATCTTTTCTTTTCTGTAATCTGGTATCTTCAAATTGATATGTAAAACTAATTGAATATTGTGTTTTTTCCAGATATTAGAAATGATAAAATTTTTGGAGGGTTCTCAACTTCAAAAGCTTTAGTGATAGTGGCATTAATATTCATTTCTTCTCTGTGTATTTTGGGATTGGTTTACAAACAGTTTCCACAATTAGAAGAGTAAGTCCATGAATAAGTACAATAAGTACATGAACTTTATATTTGAATACATTAGCTTTTAATATAACATTAAGCAAATTTCATACAACCCTATGTTTTCATGGATAAAAATACAATTTATATGAACATCAAAAATGTATATAAAAAAATAGATCATAGTACAAAATATAGAGAACTGAATATACTTGAGGGGGCATTAGCATTTATTATATTTCGTATAGAAATTTGTGGTTTAGAGAAAATCACCATCAGGTATGCCACTCAAATTCTCCTACAAACAATAGTAAATGCAAATGAGATATATTTTTTTTATTACATATGCGAGGGACAAACAAACAGGTGAGCTATCACAGAGTAAATGATCACCACCGCCCATGGATCTTGCAGCCCCAAAAGTCACCTGTGCGTAGCTGGCCTCTTGGAACAGAATAGGGTATCTAATGAATGGGGATAATGGAAATAATCGGAATCGGAATAATGGAAAGAGAGGGGGGAGTAGGTCACCGTAACACTCACTCATTGGTTGAAACGCCAGCAGATGTTGCTACTTGATGTTTTTATTCTGTAAGGATATGGTGTTTTACTGATCGAACTGGCCCATTTTTGTGCTACAGCCAATATGACTATAGTGTGGCTTAATAACGAATACAGTAAAAGCTCCTTATTTGTGCTTTTTTCATACACGTTTTTACTATTTGCGGATTAAAAAGTGCGACCCAATTCCTATATTAATGGCCAAAGATTTCTTTATTCACAAATCTAATCGGTACATACAAATGGACTAATAAAAAAGTAAAATAGACCTTTTACAACTATGCCTAAAATACTATCCATGAAATTAAATTCTGACTGTTTTAAAAATAACTTGAAATAAAAATACTTTTAAGTTCAGTATTGGAGAATATTTACAAAAATGAAAAATGTAGAAAAAAATAATTCGAAAAAGTTTATTAAAAATGCTATGGTTATTGTATAATTGGTTCGACTTTTCCTTTGACATAAACCGCCTTCGCCAAAGTAGGTGCTTTTGAGAATATAAATAAACAGAACGTTTAAGTAAAGCAACCTTATTACTCATTGCATAAAGTATATTGTTAAATGCTGGCACATATTTAATGTTCCATTCTTTGGTAAGAACCACTTTGCATGTTTTATTGTTTCATCTTTCCATTAGTTACAAAAATTATGATCCAGTAACTTCCGCTGTCTTCCTAATGCATAATGTTGACTAAAAAACATTATTTTTTTTTATATATTTGTTATTTATTTTATCAGCTAGGAACATATCCCTTATAATCCCATATAAATTACCATCCCATATTCATGGTTTCTGTATTCGCAACATATTTATGGAACATATACCCTGCAAATAAAGAGCCTTTACTGTAATACATTAATTCTATCCTTAGTTTTAGTAAATTATTAGAACCCATTTGTGATTATTATTTAAGTATAGAATAAATTTTTTTAATACCTCTTTACAGGGATGAGAAACAGCATTTAAAATTGCCTTGGGATTTAGATGATGCAAAAAATTTAGGATTGGTATTAGATAGATACAAAGACAAGTATTTTTTTGAAGTATTATTTGGAGTATTTTTAGTATACATATTGTATCCTTTTCTACATAATCATTTATACTAGGGACCAAAAATTGAATATTACAGTAACATTAGTAATTTAAATTATATTAGAATAATTTAGGTTATTCTAGAGGAGAATCAAATTAGTATAAATTAATTTTTCATGTATTAGTATCCATGAGAAAGTTAAATGCCAGCAGTCATGAACTTCAATATTATCTGTGGAATTTGCAAATTTCAACAATTTCATGGGTCTCACTTTAATTTTATAAAGTTGTGTAACATAACATAATTATTTAAACTTATAAATTTGATAAAATCCTTGTTGACTTTATCTGTGTTTGATTTTGTAGGTAAATTATAAATTGCATATAAAAATTTAAGGATTAAAATGAAATAACAGGAATTAGATTTTAGAGATAAATATTTTAAACAATATTTGTGTGCATTGGACCTGTACTCTCAGAATTACTTTCTGGAAAGTGCATCTGCATTATTTACACATTATACTATTAACTAATAAAATACAATAAAGATGAAGTTATTGAGGTGGTCTTAAATAAATCTTGTTGATTATGCAAATTTGTTTGCTGCCTTCACATGCCACTGGATAAAAAAGTAGCTTTTTAACCAGTGACCCACACAAACATTATCCATCCATGCGGTCAAAACTGCAGGCAAGAATTAGTAAACATAAAAAGTTCTGTTTCTGAAACTTATAAATCAGTCAATAATTTTATATAAACTTTTTAAATCTTTATTAACCCCTTGATTGTCCACTTTCCAACAATAGAATGAACTGGATGACAATTTTATAGAAATAGACCATTTTGTTAGATTTGGTTTATTTACCTGATTTGATATAAAAAAATGTAACACCGTTTAACATTTTAATATCGCAAGCAGACACCTAGTTTTCTATGTAAGACAAACTTAAGAGATTGGTATGGCAATAGACTTCAAAATACCCTTCAGTACATAATCCAAATTTTATATTTATTGATGTTTATGCCATTGGTACGAACAATGTGCATATTATGTGGGAATCGTAAACTGATAATCCTAATTATTGTTTAGTATAGTCTTCAGACTGGTACAGATGATTTTAAAATGAATACATCCTAGTACACACCAGTGAGATGTTATTTCTTAGGTAGATACGTAAAACACTCTTCGCCATTGATAAAAGGTCATGGTTTGGCACTTATTAACATTGAAAGCAAGGTCATTTTAATATTCCATTGTAGCATGAATAATATGTTTTTCAAAGAACCGCACTGTGCAATAGAAACTTTAAATAATAAATGTTAATAACTCTACAAAATGAAAACTGAAAAACTTGTAGAAGCAGGACTCTATATGATATATAAAGCAATAAAGGGGCCAAGTTATAAATTGAGTATTTTTTGGAGAATGACTTCATGCATGGATTTTAAAATTAAAACAATTTTTACAATTTTCGCATTTCTTTATATGTCCATTACATAAACTAGTTGGGCTATGAAATCTTTTTTTGTTTTGGGCTTAATACTATGATATAAAAGCTCTCCATATAATACTGATAGCCAAATAAATGATATATATGATCTCTGTGATATGATACCAAGGTCATGAGAGCTTTTCCATTGCAAACTAAACTGATAACAGGCATAGCAGTGGGCTGTTTGTTTTGCTTATCTATCAAATCCATTCATTACTTTATACTCATGTTAACTGCTGATGCACTTTAAGCTCTTCACAATTCTAAACTCAATTTAGATTGAAAGTAATGTTGCTTAATGCTTACATTCTTAGTGATACTTATGTAAGTGACTTATGTACTTATGTATCATCAATTAGTAACAAAAATCAAGAAACTAGTGTAAGCCCATGCCCCTCCATGACATATACTGCTAGTCTATAATTTTCTGTAAGCACGGGTTTACACAAAAAAATGCATTGTTTGAAAATACAATCTTTGTATTTTAAAAATTATTCCAATATTTAATGTTACCTATTTGAGCAAAAATAATTTTATTGAATTTTTAAGATGTTCATCAATTATATGGTGTTTTTTTTTTAATTCATTCGTAAGTGCTGTAATTTGATAAAATGTGGATAGAAAGTCACATGAGCTTTTTCAATATTTTATAGCTATTTAAAATTTGTTCATTAATATGAACAAACACTGCAAGTGTTCGGATTACCAAATATGTTCAAAATATTATTATAGTATTTTTCTCGAATTTAAAAGTTGAGAGATTTTTTCATTAAACCCTTTTCCCCTAAATAAGATTTGATTAGATTTTGTCAGTATATAAATATTTGTGAAATAGAATTGAAAGCAGGACAAGGATCACGTTTGGAAATGGGGTTGGGAGTAAAATGTGAAACAAGATGAGAGCAGTAATGGAAATGATAATTCAATATATTACCAATTAGCATAGTCTATTGAATGTAAGTAATTCGATATTTTCTAAGAAGAATACTGACCAATTGTACATACACATATTTAAATTGTATTAACTATGTTTTATGCTACATCTTATAGTGATTATTAAAGAGCTGGCTAAAAAATAGGTATACCTTTGATCCGAAGTATGTCATAGTAATCTGATGTGTTTATTCATAAAAATCAATTAACCCTAATACCATTAATTTGCAACAACTTTGTTAATCATTGACATTCATTTTATTATATTATGAAAAGGTTATTATAAAGTAAAACAAAATCATTTCATATCCAGGTATTTATACATTGTTGAATCCTAAAATACATTTACCAAGAATCGTCCTTAACTGCCTATTCAGCTTACAAACATTTGCCATACCCGGTTCAATTTTCCTCAGTATTTTATCTGGATTTCTATTCCCGTTCTATTTGGCTTTGCTACTTGTTTGTTGTTGCTCAGCGATCGGAGCAACATTATGTTACTTTCTATCAAATTTACTAGGTAGAAAGTTAGTAAAGCAGTTCTTCCCAGAAAAAGCAGCACAATGGGCTGTCGCAGTTGAAGAACATAAGAATAATTTATTAAATTATATAATATTTTTGAGAGTAACACCATTTTTACCAAACTGGTTTATAAATATGTCCGCACCTGTGATAGGAGTACCTCTGGTTCCATTTGCACTAGGCACTTTTATTGGTAAGTAAAACAGAAATTAACTTGATTCATTTTTCAATTTTTTGCTACTAGAACATTTGTTAATCACATTCATAAAAAAAAACTTTCTTTATTATGAAAGAGTATATAAACAATATATATTAAACATTTTTGATAAAGTGTAATTTTGAAATTAACATTTTAAATTATTGTTCCAACTTATTATTATTAATTACTTTGTATGAAAATTAGAAATATTAAATTTCAAAATATTAAAATATATAAGAGCATACTTAATACATAGAACGATGTTTTTGCATACAACATGTGTAACATTTACGGTATAAGTAAGTCTTGCACAATTTAGTAAATCTTAACACAGAATATATACTTGTACCTTGTACTTTATGATGTCAAAAAAATTAACTTTGATGCTATTCAAAAAAATCTTATGTAACTAAGTCCATAAATATATATTTTCATTACTTTTTTGACAATAATGGATTAAAAATTTGTGATTGAATAAAATTCACTTAAACATGAAGTTCCATTATTTATTTAGTTTAAAAGTAAAAGGCGTAATTAACTGCCAATAAAAGGAGGGGTATTGGTATGGCCTCATTTCCGCTCCTGTAAAATGAAAAAAAAAGCCATATGATTTAAAGTTTTCTTTATATATTCTGAAAGGAGATTTTGTATGTAATAAGAAAATATATTTTTAGGACAAAAAACTGCAATTGTAATTTTTGCTCAAAAAGTTAGTAAACATTTAGTTAACATTTCAATTTCTTTTTATAGAACTCATACAAGAAGCACTTTCTTTTTTATTTTAGTTATTTATGTTACTATGCATTATATTTAAAAATTACATTGCTTCCATCCTGCACTCATAGATAAATATGATTAAAAAATTGATCATCATATATTACTGAAGTACCACTATGGCACAAACATGTTTTTAAACATGTTAATAAATAAGACTATTCTGGTACAATATTTATTTCATCTATTTACTTTCATATAAACCTAACGCACATATAAAAATTCATATAGGGGATGGGGCGAAAAGTAGGCCTTATCAATACCCCTTAAATATATATAGTTTCACTGCATGGTGACGATATAAGGAAATAACTGGCAATTTTAATTTATTTAATATTTATTTCACCATTTAAAGCAATATTTTTTTTGGCATTTCAACAGGTGTAGCACCACCATCTTTTGTAGCAATTCAAGCTGGTCAAACGTTGCACACGCTCACTTCCACCAGTGACGCCTGGTCATGGACATCAATGACAATATTGACGATTTTTGCATTACTTTCTCTTATACCTGTAGTGTTGAAAGAAAAAATTAAAGAAAAGTTTCAATGAAATCTCTTTCTAGTTAATTTATTTAAATGTTATCTATGCGTGTGTTATGTAAATAAATGTTTTGTACATTCCATTTTAATTTATTGTTTAGTCTCTTAATCACTGTCATATCCAAGCTCCATAACATTAACAATATGATCCCAGGTGAGCAATGAATGTATCATTCGTTAATGAAGGCTGCACACTAGGTCTCCAGTACCACCAGTTGTACCACACTGAAAAATAAAATATAAGATCTTAAGTATTTTGACATAAATTAAATATGATTATTTATCATTCCTGGGAAAACTTACATAAATATGATTCTTTTATGACGACACTTAATGATTTACATTGGTGTTTGCATTCTTCTGCTGGAATTAAATTAATTTTTCTGCTACCTTTTACAGAGAGTAGAAATGAAAAGTTACATTCTGTATCAGGAACTCTAAATTCTTTATGGCTTGCATCGATTATAAGAAATCTTTCAGGACTTTGACCATATTTAGGAACAACTTTAGGCCGAGGTATCAAAAGGCGAATGATTCTTGCTGGATTTATGCGGTTAAATTTCCTATAAAAACAAAATAAGGTAAAATGTTAAATTTTGAAATAAATAAATTTCATTCTAAAAAGGTAAATATGTACTTTTACCATATGAATAAATGCCCTTCATTTGAATATATGTTCTTTAAAAGATCAAACATTTTGTGTGGAGTGATCTCATATTTATTGTCCATAAAAACTTTATATGCATCAGTGTCAAAGACATCTTTATTTTTCCTGTAAACATTTTCTAGTGTTTCTAAGTAGATGGCTTCTTGCTCGGTCTAAAAAAAAAATTTGTTACTAAATAATATTTAAGTTCATAGTAATAGCACATAATTTTTAGATTCCTTACTTCATATATAAATGGGGCATTATTTTGGTCTAAACTCGGTGTTGGATTAGTCATTTCTCTTACATTAATTAACGTACTACAAGGCCAACAGTCTAAATCTACTACAGTAAAAAATGGATTATGTATTAAACATGTTTCATCGTAATATTCTAAAAATAAAAAAATATTAAATGTTCTGTTAGTTGATTCAGTAGATTTAAACACAAATACCAAAATGAAAACAATTTTACAAATATGCTTCACCTGTAAGAGAAGGAAAAAGTGATATAAATGGTATAGAAAGTTGCCTAAGAAAACGTAAACTTGGATAAATATATTCTTGAAAACTGCACAATACTGAACTATATACATTTTTATAGTAAAATACACTTGTTATAAAAATTAAAACTAATAGAACCACAATATATTTCTTTAAAAACTTGAATTTGGTATTAGATGTAGCATTATTTTCTAGTTCCAATTTTTTAAGAGACTTCATGTACACATTTTTAAATTCTTCATCACTTATTCCAGCTTCCCTCCATTGAGATTTGAGTCTTTTTATAGAATTCGAATAATTTATTAACGCTTCTTGTTTTGAATCCATATTTTATATTTGCAAATATTAAATAGTCAAATATTACAGAAACTCCAATTAAAAATAAGTATTTGCTTTTTTAAGAAATGGGCACCTATATTTTTGCCCAATTTTTATGTGGTATAGAGGAGCCCTAAATTTAGAGCTGAAAAAACCATATTGGTTACAAAAGCTTTTATCAAAAGCGTAGGCGTAAAATATTATTGGAGAGTATTCATAAACAAGAATCTGACGTCGCCTATAATAAGTCTACAAAGTATTATTACCACAGAACATTTAAAAACTTGTATGTAATCATTCCACAATTTCGATTCAATTTACAACACTGCGATTTACATCAAACTGACAGTTACGTTGTATTCAGTATTGCCATAATTGAACTAGACTTCCATCAGATTCAACTAAAACCAGAAAAACGTATTAAAAGCTGAGTTACTCTATTGACCCCTAATTTTTCCACAAAACATTAGATAATTACGAAGCGAAATATAGATAAATTGAGAAAATCTTATCATCGGGTTAATTCAAAAAACGAAATGACGCTAATCACTAACTCTCGCTCGCACATTGTACTGTACACACACACGCAAAAAAGATTTGTAATAAATACTCAACATTCGTATGCAAAAAATATAAAGTGGCAAAGACTCTTTAGTAGGCCTTAAATGAACTAACATGTAATGATATTGTTTCTTAAAAATAACATTTTTGCTGATACATGATCTCTATTATCTATATAATAAATTTACATCAATATAATAATAATAGTACACTTATGAGCTTAATAGTTCTATATATTAAGTTAAAGTTGTAAATACATTTACTATATATATATATATATATATATATATATATATATATATATATATAGAAATATATAGATATTTTAAATAGAATTAGTACTAATTTTTTACAAATTGTTTTGTATGTATTATTACCAACACAAGTAAAATGCGTCATTTTCAATTTGTTTCTTTGTAAAAATACGTTATGTTTTGTTTTATCTATTAAATATCATGTAATAAAATGGGCATCATTTAAACGGTTAGCAAAACATTTGTATTTTGTGAGCAATAAAATGTAGTTGGTCAACAAAAATGGCTGATTCGTCATTAATTTATTACTAAAAATTACTAATTAATCATCAGTCATACTGGACTGCTGCATTTTTTTGTATATGGGTTGTATTGTCATGTTTAATAAAATTCTGGTAAGCATTCAAATGGAAAAATTCCAGTCCAAACGCAACATCGGTATCTCAATGTAATTGTACCGTGTCCAATTCTTGCTTAGAAACTAATCGTGTTTTTATTCAGTCATTGACCTCACTATTATTACCTATTTTGCACATACAGCAATCTCAAAATATCAAAAAGCATACAATTCACTTTCAAACGAATTAACAACATTATATTTGGGTGCAACTAATCGCCAAATGACTACTCGCATGAAATTGATTATTAGTGTCATATGACTGCTTTTTACTGCGCCTATTTTAACGATAAGTGACAATATTTCCATACATACAATTTAATTATTTACATCACTAGTCATTTTGAAGTATGCACAGCAACCAGATAAACTGCTTATGGATGTTTTTGACGTGAAACGTCTTATAAATCGTTCCATTTTATGGCACTGTGTATTCCTGGTTCAGTGAATTCAAAAGTGGATGCGATCACCTCTTTGACAAGTTACGTGAAGCTCGGCTGGCGACTGCAATTGTTGAAACTAATATCGATACTGATAAAAAAGTTACTGGTGAGTAAATTCGTACTTTACTAAGTATCGGTATGAGCTAAATGCAAAAGATTTTGCATGTGTATCTGAAGGGCGAAAGCTTTGCATTCGATGGATATCGCATTATTTAACTGATGACCTAAAACGACTGTGTGAGAGTAGTTCTGCAAAATGATTAGAAAGAGTAACGAAGGACAATCACTGGCTGAATATAATATAATCACATACTACGAGACCTGGGTGTATCACTTGGAACCTGAAAGAAACAAGTTATGGGTCATCAAACAGCATAATGGGTCTTTCCATTTAAAGATTTGCAGGCGAAAGTTAAAAAAATTTGGAAAATCCGACTCAGTGCTAAGTTCATTCTAAAACAATAATTAGATACTTTTGCTATATTTAGTAAAGGTCATATTTTAGGACTATCCAGTAATAGAAATTCGAATTGTTTTAATTAGCGCCATCTAGAAAATAGATACAAAACTTTTTCATTAATTATCACTAAAGCAGGAAATAAACCAAATCTCATGACTGCATATATCGAAATACTAAAAAGTATGAAAGAGAAAACATTATTAATAAGGACACAGATGTGCATATGATAAGAAAGAGATGAAAATAACGACGACAATTTTTACAAGAAAAAACCCGAGAACTTGATCGACTTTCATTAATAACTTTTTAACGTTTGTGACTTCAATACCAAAAATTAACAAGGGTGATCCTTAGATTATATGGAACCTCATTTAATACAATTTATCTTAATCCATTTATTAAATTGTTCTAAAACGTGAAGATGCACCGACGTAAAGACCAACGTACGGCGGTTCATTTAATTTACCAATTACATTTTTTGTTATAAGATGTAACGTGAATCAGTTAGAAAATAAATTAATATTGTATTTCATGTCTGTAGTAATAATATGGATTTAAGCTTTAGTTTAGAGTATAAGAACAATTTTATGTATCGAAATTGAGAAATAGCCACATGTCGAGAGTAGAGCAGTCTTATACACTGCGCGTTGTGAGTCATACAAAAGTAGAAAGTTTGGTAAGAACGTAGTTGCTTCTTTTTGTCGGCAAATCAGAGTATTATACTACAGTATCTCTTAAAAACTTTATAAATATAAATTAGCAATGAACACTGCACGTTTAGAGGCAAAGTAGAGGGTTTCGTTTAATTAAGTCTACATTATGTTTTAAAACTGCTTACATTCAAAATATCAAAATCTTATAGTTCGAGTTTATAAATCGTTTCTAATGTCTATATGAATGCGAAAGTGTAGATGATACCAACAAGAAACTATTTAATTTTAAAGCTCCATAGCTCTAAAATTAGGCTCGCTTCTTTCTTATAGTAATTCCTTGTATTTTTTTATTTATAAAATCAATTTTTACTTAAATAAACTTCACAATCGATTCTTAAGTAATTATGATCTCATGATCAAAATTGTTTAAGCACCTATTTTACAATTAAATTTTAGACTAACGCGAAATAAACTTCAATAACTCTCTACTGCTTTCTTCGTTTTTACGTACGTCTTTAGTTGAGACTTTCGATTATAGACATGAATAGAGAATTTTTGAAGGTCTTCCGAAACAACTCTCTCTCAAAAGTCTCTTCAATACAAACCATACCTACACAATTCATTAAAATAAAAGATCGAAAAAAAAAAAGGGGGCATTGGATAAAACCAAATGATAAAAATTGAAGGTTGATAAAAGCAAAATCTTTTGGTAGAAACCAATAATTTTAGAATAGCTCGAGAATTTTTATCGATAATTATAATAACGACACAAAATCCTGAGAACTGCTAGCGATGCTCAAGTGAACTTGTCCCGACATTACGTACATAATACATTGGATGTTGGCTTTTAAGAGATCAGAAGGATCTCCAGACAACTGAAAAACCGATAAAGCACCGGATGACGACGGCATTTCGAATGAACTTCTAAGAGCGGGGTGGAGTCCTACAGAAATTATAAATTCAGTAACACGGAGTAACAACAACGGAACCGTGAAGCAAGGATGTCATTGTGAGAGATAATAGAGAAAAAAAAGGACAATAATAATATGCTCAATGATCAAATTAATATTTGTAAATCGCCATTGTTGGATGCTTGCTTGGTGATAGTCTGTGGTAGGCTGATAGGCTGTTGGTAAAGGGGCCTTTGTCACCCTTTGACGTATTGGTCAGTGCATGGATGCACGTCACATGAGGAGTTTGGGAGCGCCTCTTTCGGTCGTTTTAACACTCCATACGTCCTAGTGGATGTGATTGTCTGCATTTTCCTAAAAATTCGTCTAGTTGGCATGAAACGTACGGAGACATAACAATGTAACTATTTAACGGACTAAGATAAATAAACGATTAACACTTACTTATTATGTTCGATACGTCAACCCTCTCGAATTAATATTAAATTCTTTGGATAGGGATTCGTAGAGGAAGAACAGATTTAAGGGTCAACGATGGGTTGTATACTGCATGTTAATACAATACGTGTTAGTGCAGGCAAGCGTCTCATGATGAATTTCCACGAATTAGCACGTTCCACAATAGGATATGATTTTACTTTTAAAGAAGATAACATCTCGTTAAACAATTGCACGTTCATCACCCTCGAGTCCCATGCGTATAATTTGGTAATTATGTTCGTGCATTGTCATAAACTTTTTTACTTGCTAGTTTGACGACTTCCAGTCACTCGAACAAGCCACTTTCCGAAAAGGCTTCAGCAATGTGGACCACATCCATATGCTTCAGCATTCGAAATCAGAGGAATGCAATCAATCTGTATGGTCACATGTGAACTATTAAAAAGCTTTTCATTTAGTCTAAGTCTGGTCGGTGCTAGTGTCTTCAACTATATCACAATGACTCGTTATATTCAAGTATTAAAATGCTTGTATGAAAATGACACTATACCATTTCGAATGCAGAAACGCTCTATCGGGCATGTAATAGATCCAATTTCAAAGATGCAAGACAAGAAGGTGGCATATATTAGAAATTTTTCACTACAGCATTGAAATGTTTTTTTAAACTTTTAAGTTATAAACGTTATAGCATCAACATCAATAGCGAATGATATAATAAACTGATCTTAGATTTTCTGATAACATATGTAATCATAATCACGTAATTGGTAAATAACTTCGGCGACATTTTCAGAGACATAGTAGAATTTCTAAAAACGTGGATCTAAAAATGAACATATAATAGTTATGACCAAAGTCGTATAAACTGCTTATGTTGTACCCTCCCCAATTACAATTTGAAACTCTCTAATCCAAGTATTTCACGTATTCTGCTTGATATAGACTGTCTCATTAGGTACAGTACAACACACGAAACTTTGCCGCTCTGAATTGGTTGCGAATGATATACTGCCCAAATATTACGATCCTCGACCTTTCCTTCTCCGTCGCGTTCCTATATTGCGCCGTTGCGACGATTTCGTGACGAACTTCACAGCGGCAAAGTTTCGTCCATCGTACGATCTAACTTCGATAAAAAAATACACGAAGAACTTATCTCGACTGGGTAAAGTTCCGAAAATTACACGTCATCTTCATCTTCAATATCTTTTTGCTTTCCTCTAAATGTGTCTATGCGTTGATGCTGTATAATTTTTGGATGCAAATATCGGCAGCACGTAACGTGGTTCTTATTTGTATACATCTCGCTACTGCATAGACCGTTGAATTGTGCTTCTTAAATTTTGCTGCGCGATTCTAGCTGATCATCCAGGTGGCGCGGTGTGTGCTATTTGGCGCTGTGAAACGACAAGATCGACAGTTTTATACGTACAAAATTGTGTTGTCACTTGTGCCACGCTGCGGACGACCGCTTTGTCAGTATCAGCTAATATAATGTAGGTACCAGATAAACATCATTCGGCGATACGAGTTAAGGAATATATTATAAATGTAATATTAAATTCTTATCACCCCACTTCCATAGCATATCCTGCCATATTTTTTTTTCAGACTGAGATCTTTGGATCCTAAGCCATCCACACCGGGACAGTGCAAAGTTTTTATCACAAACGCGGTGACGGTGTCCGCAACCTCAACTTTACGTACGCTCCAAGGCACAAGACCAATGGCTTCATTTAAAGTATATAAAAATTCATTAGTCAAGTTGCCTTGGCACGAACCTGGCCCTTTTGCTTAAAACAGCCGCTCATAACGATCAAATTAAAAAGACCATGGGAGATTTGCTCGATATGCAAGAATTGCTCGTGTTATAGTATAGAGACATATCTAACTATGCCAAATATCAAGCCAATTGGACCTATAGTTTCTGAAATCTCGTGAAGAGTCAGTCAGTCAGTCAGTCAGTGGTATTACGCTTAAATATAATAATATACATACACCGCGAGCAATATAAGCAGAAGTACCCATTGTGAGTATTCTAAAGAATTTATTTTACAACGAAATACAAATTGTATAACGGAATCGATCGATTTATCTGTATATTTCTACCTAAACAACGTGCTCGATTTGAATTTACCAGAGATTGCTACATACTTAGACTATAAATTATACGTATAATTTAATCACTGTAAAATGTAGTTTTGGGGAGTGAAATAAAAATGATATAAAAATTATACAACTGAATGAATAATGTCGAAAGAAACGAATAAAATATTTATATTTTTCGAAAAAAGTTATTTAAGATGAATGGACCTTGTTATTAGCAAATTGGACATTCTCTTTTTTCTATGTTAGATACATACATTCGGAGAAAGTTTGATTTCTCCGAATGTATGTATATGTCATAGGAAGAAAGCAGGCACCGAAGCAGAGGTTTCTAAATAACAAATCAGTTTAAGTCATTTAAGTCTTGAACCTTAATCATAATCTTAATAATCATCTCTTTTTTCTAATCGTGTTGCTTGAGAGAGAATCGAGTTGATTTATAAAAACAAAATTACTGAAATACTTTTTCAAACCCACTTTTAATAAAAAATCTAAAACATTGCTTTAATATTAAACTTATGGTTTAAATTTAATAAATAAATACGAGTTTCTGTAAGTAAATAAAGGTAAAAACAAAACGTACTTATAAAATTAGTTACGGGTATTTTGTACGCGGAAACTATTTCTATACGTACATATCTATTATACTTCAAATGCAAACGTGATTTTGTTACATGTAGTGCAGGCCTAGGGGTAGAGCGTGTGCAGCAGTTGCTCTAGCTGCCGTGTGACTAGGGGCGCTAAAAATCCAAATGCCAAAGACAATTTACAGCAAAAAATTAAATTTTGATGTTGCTTTCGGAAAGACATAGAACAGTGTTAGGATACTTAAAGTTACTTAATTTAATTTAAGCTTAATATGTGCTGATGTTTGCAATAAAAAACTTATTTTGAAAAATTGCAATTATTATTTACTTGTCATGAAGCCGAATTAGAATTCTGGAAAATCAGAGCACGACCTGAGGGCGCCGAAAATCAATCTCGCCTCAATCAAAGCTAGGGCCGGCGCTGGTTAAATGTAATAAATGAGGATATTAAAATTCTTTGAACTAATCTTTTTGGAATAGCAGTTTAGGCAAAAATGTAACGTAAATAGCACTTAATTAATATCATGTTACATAAAAATAATTTTTGTTACATAGGTAAATAAATAAAAAAAATATATATTAATCAATATTTTTCGCCCTATCTACGTAACCTCACAAAGACATGTAACTTTTAAGCAACTTTTCAGTATTAAAATCAGTCAATATATGATTCACAGTAAACTATATTTTTTAATTGGTATTAAATAAAAATACATAATATATTTATTAAACAATAATTTAAACACGAAATTAATTGAAGAAAGGAACGAACGCTTCCCACATGTTAATAGCCACCCAGTATGGAGTAACTGTCGAACAGTCGAAATGAATTCGAATCCAGCGGCGAATCGAATCAGTAGTGAATGAGACGTCGAGAGTGGTGGTTGACGCTCACTTGCTTGAAAAAAAATACGCGGCATTACTTACAATTTACGTTCTGTTTCAAGTAAGCGTATATTTTAAAACGGAAACAAAACAAGCACTCGTTTCACAATAATATAATAAAATTATTTATAGACTTTCAATAGAATTGTGTTCTCTGTAAACGACGTTGTGACCGTAAGGCAGTGTATACTGATCGGCTTTCTCGGCTAACCATGCGGACAATAAGAACATAGTGAGAATTTCCAAAACTGAGAATTAGGTACGTAGATACATATCACATAAAGTGTCATTACAATTAATTAATGTAAGTAAAAATCCGTGTGTCCATGTGTACACGAGTTGGAAGTTTACTTCGCTCATAAGGCTAGTAAATGCGACTGATAACATTACAGTTAAAACACATTACTTATACTCATGTTATTAATATTTACCGGATGGATCATATTTTTAGACGTTTATTAAAGCATATCCATAAATGTATGGACAGGCGTTGACCCACATCGTAACTACATTGTATCATTTTTATATTATCCGATCGAGATCTTAATGCAGTCACTGACATGCGTGATCTATGTGTCGTTGCTGTTCATAAAATTTTATTTCAAGTTTAGCATTCTACTCCAAACTAGCAAAACTAATCAACTTATGAGTGCGTATTCCAGTTTATGCAGATGGTAGAAAGACTGTCAATATAATTTTAACGTATTTCAGATTCACTCTTTCATCAATTTATTTAAATATATTAAACAAATACTCTGCGAAACAAATGTTCTGTATACTACACAGTGTCCAAGCGTCGAGCTTTGTGCGGAGTTTTGAGTCTGCCTTGGGGATGTTGTAAGTACCTAACTTAATGCGATAAATGTTCCTTCAATTGTGTGTCCATACTTAGACACACAATTTAGCATGTTACATGATATGCAAAATTTTAATGAAATCGTTAGTGATGATTCTGAGGAATGAATTTGTAAACAAGAATAAACTACTCGTTTAGTAATTAATACCTATTATATTAGAACGGATAGATTAGTTACCTTTGTAGGCAAATACATATATATTTTGAAATTCTCAATATTTAGATATTCATTCATTAATTATCCAATTAGTAGTAAAAAAAAACTCAGAAATTATTCGAATACAATACTAGCAATAGTCAACGACCGGATCTGTGCATTACATACGGCTTTAACAATGTATATACATATACATTTCCAAAAAATATTTAGTTGGCTGTATGCTCACGATAGAAGATACAACACTATTTCGTACGTACTATACATGAACTGATCTACATATAAAATGATTCTGTAATCGATTTACTAATTTTATAATGAAAAGGATAGAAAAATAGAATGTGTTAAAAAATAGGAAGCGGGAGTAGAAAAAGATGTATTTATTTATATTTTTATTTATAACTCCTAAACGATTCCTACTTTTTTTTCTGGTTATATTACATTCAAGAATTCTGATATGTATTTGTTAAAAATTTTTTTAGAAAAATCATATAATGACATTAAGCATCATACGAGTTGAAGCGCCGCCACGCGAAGTTTTGATTAATTATTTTGCAAAAACAAAACTTTCAATCAATAATTAATTTGTTTATTATTGACTAAAAGTGCAAACAGCTATGAGTATCTGTAAGATTATACTATTCATATGTAATAACTGTGTGATTTCTTTTAAAAAAGGATGCCAACAATTCGACCTTATTGTAATAATGTATTACACGATGATATTCTTTCTGACCACATTTACTGCTATCTGTTACCCTCAAATTCGTTCACGGATGGTTATGTTACATGACAAAGTTTGAAAAGACATGAAAGTTGTCCTTCATGGTCTTTCATCACCCATAGAAAAACTTGACGTCAGGTCATGGAGTCTTCTTCAAAGCCAAACGCTTACAACGAGATTTCTTTCTTTTCATAAACTCTATTGATTTAAGACAGTAAGAATTTAAGAAAATAAGAAGTTATGAATAATTATATAGATTTATTTTCGGTGACACTTGCACTTTCAAAATATCTAACTGTAGGTAGGTACCATTTGTCCAAACCTATTCAGTGGGTACTTCAAATTAAAGAGAGAGAAACAATTGATTTTTCTCTCTGTCTAATCCCTAGATAATGTAGCGTGATAAATTGATTCTCGAGTTAAGCAATATATTACTGATAGTAAAATATAAATAGTTTTGTTCAAATCGGGCCATTAGTTTTTGAGTGATCCTTAGACAATGTAGAAATTGAGTATTAAATTAAAATTACCGTATGGTAGTTTTAATTATATTCGAATCTGATCCGCTTGTACGAACATATGAGATAAGGAACCGTTAAATATTCACTATCCTGCAAAGAAAAAAGATATAAATGAAAAATATTTCACGTCGTTATATGAAAGCGACACGACAAAATCAATTGAAAGCCGACAGATATATCGGTTAAGTTAAAATTAAGAAAATAAATCGTTTAACCAGGCGTTTGATCTTAGTCAAGCGTTTAAAATTGTGATTATCATTATTTAATTCAACTATTAAGTTTTATTCCTTTTTATAAACTAATTAAATTCGTAGGGTTCTTTCACAAATTAAGTTAAGCACATGCCTATTCGGAAACAGAATTGATATGCATTGCTACCTACTACCTTTCGCACATCGTCAAATACTTTCCCTATTAAATGTTGCTCTCAACTTTCTGATAGGTACGTACCTACATGAGATCGCTGTGGTGTCATAAACAGAGCGGTTCTAATGACAACCGACCAATCGAAATCGTCCGACCGAAACTGAAAGTACTTAACCGAACATTTGCCATTTTTCCGAAAAACACTCCCGCAAATCTCTCCGATAAATCTCTGATCCGGGAGGAGGGAGACGCCCTCCCGGATCCTAATTCTGAATAGATAGGAGTAGATCTTTTTGGTTCGTTAGAATTAGGAAGACGAGAAACAACTTCGAGATTTTTTTCTCGAGCAGTGATTCTGTTTAATTAAAGATTTAAAAATTGCTTAGTGGCAGCTCCCATATGAACGAAAGAGGCAATGTACAGCTGCCCTGATTAGGCACTTCAGTGTATAGTTAGTTGATTGTGATACAACTTGTACCTATTATCTTTTTATTGCAAAATATTTCTTTTATTTACTCGAAAAGCAAAGTCCAAAAAAAAAAAACATGGAGCTCTACTAATTTTACAACTAAATAATTTGTTGCAGTACATTCCAAAAAAAAAAATCGGAAAACGTAACGTGCAGCGCCCAAACCTAAAGCTCCCCGACATTTTAAGCTCAGATATGTACATTATAAAAATCAACATATTGCATACAAATTATTAACATTATACTAATCATGACATCTACATATTTCCGAAGAAGAAAGCGGGCCTAAAAAAATTAAAATTTTGAATCCGATCGTATAAATAAAATTCATTTAGAATCGGTTAAAAAAAACGCTTTTAAGGTCTCCGTAGCTGAAATAGTAAAAAAAAAGAACTCTTATAGTTTCTCATGTCCGTCCGTCCGTCCGTCTGTATGTAACAGGCATTTTAATAATTACAAGGTGTGTGTTGATGGTAATATACGTGTCTTGTATAATCCGCTACTTGGTTTGGTAGTTAAATAACAAAAATAAATATTTCTTTCTAGAGGGAGCACTCTACAAATAAAAATGTTATATTTATGTTTCAAACTTTATATATTGTAATGTTTTAATTTCCAAGTTTACCTAGGAAAGTTTATCGGAGACTTTATCAAAGAAAAGAAAAAAAACTATATCAGATTCGAAAGAAAATTTGTATTTTTAATTAAATAAAAAAAAAATATCTAACATTACTTCTTAGGTATAAATATATTGAGCATTTCAAAGTATTTATATTTCAATGTTATTTTTCGTACAATTAAATAATTGTAATTTATTCGCCAAATTTAATTTTACAAACAAAATATGCCTATTTATAAAAAGACATATGATGATACCCGTCAGACATATTTGCCATCTACGTGATTTACTAAATTTTAAACATTCTTACTTATATACATAAAACTTATAAAAGTTTTAGTGGTGAACGTCATCATAACCAACAAAGCTAATTATCGCACGTTTCTATTAACTTTACTTTTTCATTATATTTGTATAAAATTGTTAATAACTGTGTATAAACATAAATCTGAAAAGTTGATTTCAAGGCATTTTTCAGATCAAATTTTAAACTTTCCACGCGTATGTAAATTAGAATGAAAATAAAATAATTTGGTACCATTGAGGTTATCTGATCATGGACACGAAAGATGGATAGTGGATTTCTTCAATGGCTACTATAAACCGAGTCGAGTATGGGTGTGCAAGTTATTTTAAAACTAAAAAATATATTATAATTTAAAAAAAAATAAAACAACAAACTTGTCAGTAATGCATTAAAAAGTAATAAAACAATGTAAATTACTTAAAATATTTTCTTATGTGTGCATTTTGCTGCTGTTAATATTTCATCTTTTTCATTGAACATTTTACGTAAGAAAACCAATTTTCGTCCCATGCATTATTATGCTGTTAATAAACTTTTCACATATCACCAAAAGGGTGGGTTTTTAGGTGTTTGTTTTACAAACAATTTCCAATAAAATGTTTTACGCTTTTCGGCGTAGTCCCTGAACATTGCCAAATAAGAAGTTAATTAATTGCATAATATTGAAAAAAAAGTGGCATTTTTGTGTATAATGTGCAATAAAGATAAAAATAAGGGTATAATGCAGATATTGCGTTTCTCATGGACTCGAGTTGTATGTCATAACTTTTTTTAAGTATCAATTCTAATCACATGTTATTTACATTTGTATTAACGTCTTAACAGTTCAAACAAACTTAAAGTATTAAAATAATCCCTTTTTATTCGATTGTAGGACGCGAGGAATAACAGATATTTCTAGGAAAAAGTGAAAATAGATATAGAACTAAATCCTCTTATTTACTGATTAGGACACTACTAGCAGTCAAGTGTAAAAAGGCTGGCGAAAACGGTTGATTTTTTAAAAAATCTCTGCTGGTGAACATTGCAGGTGATGATAGAAGTAAAGAAGTGGTTGTCGTTGGCGCTGGCGACGCTGGCGCTGTACGGAAGCGGGAGCGGCGCCGGCGTGAATGCGATGTGCGTGCGCGGCCGCACCTGGTGGGACCGGCAGCGC
Organism: Eumeta japonica; assembly: GCA_005406025.1. Classification (NCBI taxonomy): domain Eukaryota; kingdom Metazoa; phylum Arthropoda; class Insecta; order Lepidoptera; family Psychidae; genus Eumeta; species Eumeta japonica. The sequence goes on from BGZK01000704.1 coordinate 162,600, forward strand.
GGCGCGTGCGTGCCGTGCACCCGCTGCGAGCCGGCCAGCCATCTCGCCGTGCGCGCGCCCTGCGAGGTGCACCGAGACGCCATCTGCGCTTCCATATACGAGCTCGACATCTGGCCGTTCACGCTGCACGAGAACGGCACCGGGCCCGACTACGACTCGGGGCCGCGGGACGACGACGGCCACGGGGCCGACGGTGCTAGTGCGAGTGATAGTGCGTGGGACGCGAGGATCTCGGCTGTGACGCTCGCCGCGAGCGGTTGTGTGATATTCTTCGTCGTGGTCATTTCGCTGTCGTTGAACCACGTCCGACAGTGGAAGAAACTCAAACGCGCTTTACGAACCGGTGAGCATTGTTTAAATTACGATAGAAAATACTTACCTAGTGTCAGTACTATATTTTGGGAGTGAGAATAACAAATGATTCTCACTGAACTTAGTTACACACTAACTCTATACGAATCTTTGCTCTCAAGTTAGTACTCGAGAGCAAAGATTCTTAGCTTTTAGAACGCATATGAAATATAAAATTGAATTTGACTTTTGACGATGTAGGCCGAATTCTTTGATAAAACAATGTAAATGCGCATTGTAGAGATTACTGTACTAGTCGTTATAGGTACGTATGAGGAGTTCATGACTTTATTAATAAATCAGTTATATTTTGTATCTGTACAAAAATATACTTTTTAATGCAATGTTATTTGTGAAATAACGATGTTTATTATATTCTTTTCCATAGGAATATTAATTACAATTGACTTACGAAAATTCATAAGTATTCTTACATATCGTAGCTCATTTGCGTTATGATTCCAAGTTTCTCCATCGAACAATTTTATAGAAAATAAACGTTTCACATATGTATGGAATTCCGGCCTGCACCTCGTACATAATTAATTTAATAACTCCATTAATAAACTATAGTGTTTTGATTATCATTTTGGTGATTTTTTTTTTCACAAACACGTAATTATAAGCAATACTTAATTTAAAAAAATGAAGATGACGTCACTGACGTAATAAACATTCACGAGGAGCATGTTCATCGGACAGAGAGAACAGTCATACGAGCGAAAAAGAACATAGCAGTGCATTCTTTTTCTTCGTATGACTGCATCCCTTTCTGTCGCCGGACATGCTCGCCCGTGAGTATAGACTATTTTGATTAAAACATATTGGAGTTTGAAGGAACTTTCGTAAATCATAACTATAAAACTCAACACATTTAACAAAAAAAAAAAGATTCATCATCATTATCATCATCATCGCTGAACCTTCAGCTAACTGCAATGACTGAAAGGGTCAAGTCCCGATACACCGAAGGGAGCGTAATTATAGGCAAGAGTGCAGGTTCTAGTATGGATTAGGAGTGACGGGAGTATAGAGCCAGCCGGTTTAGCCAGAAATTGGATTCTGGATAGGTAATAGATACTATAATGTGTCAATAAATATAGTAGGAAAGGGCAAGTTTCTTCCATTTGTCTTCTATTCTTAGTTTTTTTTTGCTTGGTGCAGAGCTTAACCAAACAAAAAAAAAAGGTTATATAAAAAGCTTTGTTTGTGAGTACTTCATATTTTTTTATTTGTAGAATAATAAGGTTTTTCTACTATTATTTTGTTATTAAGTTATCTCTTATGATACATTTAATTTGTGATTGATATATACTAACGTTGAACACTTGGTTGGGTTTTCAAACGTCAATTTGACACTATCGAAAACGTGATGTTCGGCTGACATTAGCCACGGGTTTGTAGCGTTCGCAAAATGTAATGTAACATAAATACATATTTTGTTTAATGTCGAATGTAGGGACACAGTACTTAAAGATACGTGGGTCGACTATTGCACAAATATTCCTACATTCAAGAATTCGACTTGTATGGGCAGCGGTAGCAAGACAATGTTTCTCGATAACCTTAGGTTACTTAGGTATCAATAGAACAGATGGAATAGTTATATTTTAATTGCGTAATAACAGAACACTTTTTTTTTTCCAATAACAATTTCGGATAAGATATTATATAAAATAACATTAAGGTCAAAACTAAATTAGATAGATATATCATAATAAAAAATTTCAAAATGGTGTCGCACCATATGTCTGTACATTGGTAATTATAGTAAAATTCGAAACAATGTAGTCACTTACATCAAATGTGTTTCTTCTCTGCGAAAGAATAAACCATAATTAAAACTACAATACTATACAAAGCAACAGAGAAAACGAAAGAAAAAAAGGATTTAGTGTTGTGATATCCTTAACTTCGTACAAAAATTAAAGGAGACACTTATGTCACTATGCTATCCAATAAGACAAAAGCGAACAAAGCTTATTTAACGAATAATACATACGGAAATATTCAAAATTGATTAGTTTCTGGTTATGTTGTTACAAATTTAAAGATAAGCGCTGTGATCCATATTTTTTTCTTCTACAATATCATCATTGTTTACTTGCTTTTACGAAAAAAAATCTGTATCGTTATTTACGTAGGACGGGTACAAAAAGATAATTTTTTTTAGTAGATAATATGAAACTGGCGCCATTGGGTATACAAAAGAAATATTTATGCGTTTAAAAAAGTAAATACATTGCGTGATTAGTTAGCTTTTAAGAAAGTAGTAGTAAAGCTACAGAATAATTAATGTAATCGGGTTATCGAATTTGTGAAAAAAATCAGTTTTTATTAAGAACGAAAGGCGTAAGTAGGCATGTCTACTTTTTACAGATTGTAGTATTTCAATCAATGAATTGTATCAGGCTTAAAATCACCTTACGGTCGAGGCAAATTCTCTGTTTTTTTTTTATTCTTTGAATTGAGGATCTTGGATTTCAAGACCACTACGCTGGCCTAGTGCGGGCCGGGCGCTATTGATTGTTAATTGTTAGTGCAGCGACAATATCCCGGATAGACGACCTAATGCACTATTCGTGGTACGAGCGTGTGGTATGATTTGGCTTATGTCAAAAGCCAATTGATCAATTCGTCCGCGGTCAGGATCGAACCCAGTGTGCATCTCCTAGTTCGAAGGCGACGCACATAATCACTGAGCGACCACCGCTTGTCGAATAGATAACAATGAAATTTAGTATATGGCAACGTCTGCTAAACAAAGAATATTTATTTTTAAGTATCACAGAACAAATGCTTTATACTTGCAGACTTTTAACAAAAGACCAACGTGATTCTTAAACGTACAACGTAGCTTTGTAAACGCAACTGTAAGATTTAACAATTTTTCAATACATTGTCTGGCAAATCTTACGGATTATGTTTACGTATTAGGTTTTTACTTTTGGTGCAACTCGCCAATAAAATAAATTTGATTTTCAAGGTAGCTTCTTTTACATGTAAAGGAAAATATATTTTTGGGAATTCCCTTTTGTATGACTTACTGTTGAAAAGACCTTTTCAAATGAGGTAACTTTTCTACGGAACATATATTTATTGACCGTACGTTTGTAAAATATAACTTGAAAAATCGACAACACCTTTATCAGAAAAAGGAGATGTTTCATATCCGGCCTGCACTTTGTACTTTAAAACCTATAGATTATTGGGAAAATAATAATTTTATATATTTTTATAAGTTTTTTTCTATACAAAAGCATTGTTTAATAACATGTTCTTTCAAAAAGTTGTAAGTGGTACTGCACAACGTATAATAAGAAAAACTTATAAGTTGATGAGATATATAACAAAAAAAATTGACTATGAACATGAAACTTTGCTAAGAAATTTTATAGCACATTAATTTCAGTTTTAGAGCACATATTTGCATTGAACAAGTACTTACCGAAATTCTTAATAATGAAATATTTTTCTCCAAACATTAAAGTATTCCATATATTGTATACACATCCCGCTTCCCGCGGTTATTACACAAAAAAAAATGCCCTCTCCCTGAAAGAAATCCTGAAAAATGTCACCCCCTGAATCAAATTTTGGATCGGCACCCACCTAGGCCTGATTACCCTGCAGATAATTGGCTTCTCAAAATTCGAAAACTGCATCAGACATCTAAAGAGGAGGAAACGTTTAAATAGCGAATCTCCAAAAATACCATACGATTAAACATTCTCACGTACAAAATGAGCATCTTCTCTATCGGAACGCGAAGTTCGCATACAAAAACGAAGAAAGCGTTTGCAACCTAACATGTTTTCAGAAAATATCATTGGCATCGGTTACGGTTAGACTTTAGAACGGTCGGCGTGTGGAAACAAACAAATCGCTCAATTTAGAACGGCACGAGGTAAACAAAAATAAAACTGTACATCAAATGCGCGTTTACTGCCGTACGGACGACGCGGTCTCTGTGCGTAAAAAGTCTTCGTGTTTGGTAGTAATTTGAAGCAATAAAATAATATAAATACTAGCTGCCGGCAGTCACCAGTGACCGTCGAGAATTAAAATCAAAATTAATGAAACTCGTAGAGTCATTTGTGTGATTTTTTTTTTCTCTATTTTTTCCAACCTAGTTTAAAAATAATGATCCATATTTGACTCTCAACTATATTTCGTGTATACATAATGAAAAGTAAACAAATAACCTCTGGCGCTAAGTAAAACTACTTCATAAATTTAACATAATAAATTAACTATCGCTTATTTCTCCTACTATACAGGACATTAATTGTATAATTGTGTGTATGGTTACTTTTGGGTAACGTAAGGAAAAAGGTGTTGCTATTATTTTGGTTTTTGAAATAAATAGTGTACCGAAAAATTGATGATTGCTATGGATAGACAAATAGGTAGTATATTAAATAATGTAGTAAATCTTATGAGGCAATCAGTAGGTGCTGATTCACACCAAAACAGTTATCCAGGTGGACAACCGAACTTTGTTCAGCGTTTTCGAGGTTGCTGTGAGAAAATAATTACATCTCATTGAGAAAGTTGCTTGTATTCATTTCCTACAATAAATATTTAAATAAATAATAACATGTACAGTGCCATGTTTATTTTATGTGTTTCGTGCCAAATCAGCATATCCTCAGGAAAAAACCAGACAGTTACGTCTCCCAACATGCCAGAAATATTGAAACTACCAACAGATGCGTCTTCAACCACCTCTTTTGACAACCATCCATAGAATATTGCATGTGACGATCCTGAGGATGTATAGATTTGGCACGAAACATATCTCAAAATTGCGTTTTAACTATTTAGCGGACTAAGATAAACAAAATATTAACACTTGCTTAGGAGTACGATATCTGTTGACCTTCTGGAATAAATATTTTATACCTTGGACAGCGATTCGTAGTGGAAGAACATATTCGAGGGTCAGCGGTGAGTTGCATGCTGCATGTTAATACATGTTGCAGGCAAGCGTCTAACTATGAACTTCCGCAAGTTAACACTTCACACAATAAAATACACTTCTACTTGGTACCTCGAAATCAAACTGACTGCCGAAAACAAACGCAAAATTTCAAATGAACTGCTGTTTGTTTTTTTGCTCTTAATATACGTATATATGCTACGCCAATTATTTGCGAATTAAAAGAGAATTAACAGTTCGCTACGGTTTGAAGCCCTAAAGGGCATAGCTGTGACTCATCAAGAAAACCTAATATTTTTACTGCATTATCGTTTTACTGTATATTCACTGCTTTTGCCGGCACTCCGTCTGCATAGGCTATAGAATAAGACTAAGAGATATTAACGACATCTGATGTTTATTGATTAATGTTAAATCGATAAATGCTAAAATCATATCTTCAAATTAATTTCAACCGCCATTTCATTTACATACCTACCACATCTACGGTTCTACTAAAGTAATTAGATGACATGCGGTTTAGATATCAAGTTCAACCTCGTGCTATCAAAAGGCTATCAAAATACGTTCAGTGGTCTATCTACGTTATGCCATGACAGATATATAGACAGACAAAAATCGCTGAAAATTATACTTCGGGATTCAGACACATCTAAATAGTCAATCCCAATCTGTTTATCAAAAATATCCCTAACATGTAGGACCAATCCTGTTATAATTTTAGGATAGTGCGTACACATAGTATTCACACAAAGCTCATAAAAATCTTTCGGTAATTTTTACCAATAATATATAAACACATGAATATTCTTGCATATACGTTAAATTGTGTATAGTTATTGTAAATAAATGTAATATATAAATATAATTAACACTAAATTTAATAAAACTATCTATCAAAATTCTTCAACTAAAAATTCTCTCCGCTTACTATGTAAGATGTTATATAGACACCCGTTTCGGTCGCTTTACAATTGCTTGTGTAGGTCGGCCAACGCGCCCATTGTAATTTACACCGCGCGCCGGCATCCACTTATCAGATTCGAACAACCTACTAATCAAACTATTGTTCACGTCTAATACTAAGTAGTTGCGCAATTCAGCGCTACCACAATTTGTTTTTTCTCGTATTAACAGCTTCCGTTTATGAATGTTGAGTTTCGTATGTGCAATATACAATTACGTAGCGATCGGATCATGACCGAGAGCGTGATCGGTCGATACATAAGATGAGGGACTTTATTCCTCGTCCGCGAGCGGAAGCTAGTCCGTATGTCTATACTTTATTCATTGCGACTGGAGAAACTGGGTACTAAGCAAATTCCAAGTGAGGCTGCACACTAGTTCAAATTTACTGTGTGTCTAGTTTTAATGTCATTGTAGTGACAGGATACCGACTTTTGGTTCGATCAGACCTGTGGAAGATGCTTACATCCATTCATCCATTCACCAACTACAAGAGAGCTAATAATATCCAAACGGGTGAACAGATTTTCTTGAATCGTACCTAAGAACACTCGCGATCAAGTCATGTTTGCTTGGCGGGGTGTGTCGCTAAAGCGATGGTAGTGTTGATGGTATCGGCATACGGCTTAACTTAATTTTCAAGACATGGAACAGGTGGCTTAATTTTTCTATCAAAGAAAAGCTGTTGATTCGCCTCAGGTCAGAATCAAACCCGAGGCGTAGCTAGGCATGGGCGGCCCGCATTGGGTGCGCTAAATGGGTGACACCCGAGTTCACCGGATCGTGAATTGTGATTCATAAAAAATACATAACAAAAGAATCTTAACCATACATTCCAATTAGAAAAATTCGCAAAACTGCCACTTGTAATTTTTTTTTTTTTTTTGGTAACAATAATAATTATTATGAACCCAGTAAGTTACTTATTGTTGAGAAATATTATGAAGGCTTTTATATTGTTTTACAATGAACGCAAATAAGTGTCACCAGCATGATGATTAAATTTTTTTACTGCGCACACACCGTATTTTTATATTTTTATCGCCTCTATAGCTCGGTTCATCGTGTATTCCCGCAAAATGTAGTTTTAATAATTTTTTTTGTAGCTCTATCGCTCGTTTGGGCAATGATTACCAGAACTAATTTAATATTGCTTATCTCATTTGGCTTGGGGAATTTCCAAACTCATTATTTAGTGAATAGTGATTATTGTGAAGTGTTATTATTTTAATAACATTTCATATAAACGCGTTAAAATTAATTTTGTAAAAAAAAAAAACAAGATAAGTGGATTTAACAGGTTAATATATATTTTTTTTTTGTTATAATTAAATGACGACAAATAAACACAAACCCTAAATACAGTTCATTTATAGACTCATTTAGTGAATAACATCGAAACTAAGAAATGAGTTTCAAAACTATTCTATTCAATGTTACTATTATTACGACAGGTATTCAAAATGAAGTTTAAGGTTTCCTAATAGATACAGTATTTTAGATGCAGCAATATTTTCTTGTATAGTCTGGAAAAGTATCATTACTAAATATGTGTGTTCGTTAAAAAAGAGTGTTCTTGGCGCAAACACATTTAACAATTTTCTACGTATTTGGCGGTATACCTTTAGGTTACAATGAAAGTCATATTTACACTTATCTTATCTTTGTTCTCATAATCGATTACCCTTAAAATGTAGATATTTGATTTAAGTGTTAAATTTTGATGAAAAGAATATATTTGGGAGTTGCAGTTAGCAATTAGTATTTACATCACGGAAGCAACTACAATGTATCGATAATATGTCATAATTAAAAATATTTTTTTTAGAATACGTGTACCCAAAAACAGAATTCTTGGAGATACCAGGGCTGAGAATTCAAAAGTGGTAATGTTACCGTTGCTGAGTAAGTGGCTAGACTTTTTGAAATTCATTGTGGAATGGGATTTTGTAGAATCTCTTACGAATTTAATGATCGCACTAAAGTTATTTATGACAATTTGTGTATCATTTGCTTCATGTGATGGGAGTTTCAACAAATTAAAATTGATCAACATGAAACAACACAAAATATACATATTAACGATATGGTTTCAGAGTTTGCATCTGTTAAAACTACAAAGAACAAATTCTAAATATTTTTATTTAATAAATAGGTTCTACACATCAATGAGAAATAGTGTATAAAGTACTGCTATAATTTTAATAAAAAAAATAATAATGATTTTCATTTGTAATATTTTAATAAAACATAGTTTATTATTAGATTTTTTTAATTGTAACAGTTTTGATTTTTGAGGTGACACCACAATATCCGCTCCCGGGTGCCACCCGTGTTAGCTACGCCACTATTCGATCATCAGCGCTCTATAATGAAGTAATATGACCTGTGCAAACGCCAAAGTACCGAACGAAGTAGATAAATAATACAAAGACACATTAAATATTATTTCAAATAACCGTTGTCTACAACAAAATATCGTTAAATACTAAGACTATAAGATTTTCCGTCGCCGGTCCGCCTTAATCGACTGTGCGCTCGCTTATGTTAAAACGGCAAGTTATAATGCAAATAAAACTAAACGTACTGAAAACTTGGATATTTTTTATTCAAAAGAAACGAAATTTTCAACGAACACCAACGCCCTACAACCATGGAGATCGACAACGCTTTTAACAAACCCAAACAACGGATACCGACATGCCCATAAACGAGCCGCCGCCCATCCGAGTTCGACCTCTGCCGGCGGCGCGCTCCGTTCGTCTCGTCCTCGTGATCTGGCTACAAGTCTCGAATACAAAGCGATGTACTGCGCGCGGGGAATTAGGATGCGTTCGAGTTAAAGGGCGCTTAAGGCTGTACGTATTAAAAAAAAAAACGTTTGTGCCTACTTATGTGTGCACATAAATTCCGCGTGTATAATAAATTTTCTCTAAACCTATGTACAGAATCAATTAATATACCAAATATAATTAGAATAAAATTAAATGTGTTCAATAACAATGTAATAATAATAATTTATAATGTGTATAAATAAAAACAATATATATCGACAATTAACCTCAAATCTATAACGTATTTAAAAAAGACAAGCGCACACACGTACATTCATACACAAATATATTTTATTAGTACTGATATGAAATACTTGTTGTAGATTCAGACATATTTAAATAACCTTGTATATAATTATCAGTTTTAACGCGTACATATATCAGCTAACTTCGTAATGTGGATGTAAATGTCGGTGTGCGCGCGCATAGTAAAAATTCACTCATTTTTTCCCTAACGTGCTAACACAAGTATAATTTTAAAACGGTGTTTAAAACATATATTAGATATCCATATTTCAATGGATGTTGCAAACATAAATCTATGGGTGCATGAAAAGATGAAAGTTTTATGTAAAGAACCATTGAAAACTTTAAGTAACCCTTTTTTTAGAGGTCTAGGTATTTTGTTATTTTGTTGTATTGACAAAACTTCTATAATGTATTCCATTTTGAAAATAGTAAATGATCTATGTATTAAATACATACTACCTATGCCAATATTATATTTACCGAGAATTATCATTTCTTATGAAGTAGAAGATGTTCCGAATAGCTTCTTAAAGCTTCTCGCTAAGGGTATACATTCACTTCAAGCATTTCATTGTGAATCCTGTTAATGTTACGAATGCGAAAGTGTATATGTTGGTTTATTATTATTTTTGTTGGTTCGTTCTTCTTCAAAGCAATTTATATTTATCCATATCAACGTAATTTTTTGCACAGAGATAGTTTATGAGCCGAAGTATAATTACTGCTTGCTAGCTATCCGTATAAATGCGCGATATCTGTCTATGGAATAGTATTATATATTATAGCTAATTCTGTAATTGATAAATTGATCTGAATAAAATATTGTTTGGGCATTGGTTTAATATTGAAATAACTCCAAAAATAATTTTCGTAGTGTCAAAATGTATAATTCCATGGGCTTCAAATAGCATGTTCGTTATTATCATATCATTCATTTAGATCATGAGTGAAAGAGAGATCATTAATCTACCTAGAAATATGGACAAATAATGGAATGTAATTTTCAGAAAATGCATTTTATTTATTTTTTATATCTTATATTCTGGTTTAAGTTCAAGTAGGAATGATAAACATAAAGGTGAATTGACTGTACGCAACACGAAACGTATGGATTACGCATTCAACCTGAGTTTATGCAACAGTATTTGCGTACGTGCGAGTATTTAAATAGAGAATTTAAGAAATAACTGGATAAAACGGAATCCATATTGTATATCCAGCAATTGAACTAGTATCCATCACGAACTCGCTATGCAAGGCGACCTTATAAATCAAAGGCGCGTACGTCGCAACCGAATAGAAAGTGGCCGGCGTGCGTGCCCGACCGCCCGGCGCAGGCGCAGGCGGCCCGTAAACAATACGAGTTTATTTAAACATATGCGCTACTAATTCCGACGCCGCGTGCGCCGCCCCGCCGCGGTGTACCGTCTACCGCCGTGGGCCGCGCTCACCCGCCTAGAACAATAACGATTTTGAATTTCAAAACGCTCCGACGACGCGACGTCCGCGTAAACAGTTCCGTGATCAACAAGACGTACGTGCGCTTACATCATTTTGTTTTTGACAGCATAACACTGTATCATCCGTGATATTAAAAACAAAAAAAATATATCGACAAACGGCAATGACTTAATTCCCTATCCAATACATTCTTTGGTATATGTTTTTTTTTTAATCTCATATAATTGTTATGATTTCGTAAACCCTATGAAATTATACTACCTACTACAAAAATTTCTTAAAACAGTTTCATTTAATTAAGTACAGTGCATAAATACAGAAGTTAGTCGTAAAGATTAGCTGATTGCCTATATACTTTATTTTTTTATATGTTTTGAAATACTATACACATATTTGTCATCAGCACAGTTTTGCAGGATTGTTAATTTGAAACAAGATTATGTTATGTACGATAATACGATTACAATTATATACGATATTTTTACAATATTTTGGCTTTTCCATAGACTAAACTTCTTGAAATAACGACTTCTTGAAATAGACTAAACTTCTTGAAAATAAATAATAATTAAAAAAAATCCAGACGTAAAACATCTAAATCTACCCATTTACATATTTACATAAATGAATCTGTAAACGATTTCTTGTGTATGCGCGCAACAAGTAGAGATACTTTACGAATTTTAATGAATTAAGCCATGATAGCTTTTTTGTACCGGGAGACCCATTACAATAAGCTATTTAGTCGCTTATTTTGATTGGAGAGGCATATAGTTGAGGAGGGAGGAGAGCTAAGTAGGGAATGAAAAAGATATAATATGGACCAGAATGGTGGAAAGAGGAAAAGCAAAAGTAAGAAGAAAAACTAAAACAAGAGTGGATGTGGAGTGACAATGTGATGAGGAGCGAAAGCGAATGTGAGAACGGGTGCGGGAAAAGTAATCAAAACGTGAGCAAAGAGTGGAGAGAGAGCGGAAGAGAGAGAACGAGAAGTAAATGGAGAGGGATTGGAAATCGGACTAAAATCTGGTTTAAGAGTGAGGTTTAAATTAAATTTTAAATCAAAATCGTGTTAAAGAGTATTTATGTGGGCGAGCCACAAGCAAAAGTTAGTGTTGCAATAAATCCACATCACATGATTTAGTTACTTTTCCAACGAAATGTATAGCATATTATACAGCAAAAACTTCTCTAATATATTCGCAGGTACATTTACGGTGGATTGCACCAAAAACCGTATGAAATCACAAAAAGTGTTCGCGACGAAAACGTATCTGCGCACCCTGACGTACACACGACCGTGAACACACTCACTATTTTATTCTTCAGTCACAAAGTTCGTATAGACGAGGTTGGAACTCGTAAGTCACATATAGAAAACATCGCTTTTTCGATACGATTTATAGTAAAAATGTACATTATAGAATGGTTTTTGTATATATAGATTTATTTGTAAATAAAGATATGAGTTTGTATTAGTTTCAGTTCCGAAATGCATCCAACGCGTATGCAGTTTAGTACCTCTGTAATGCTTCAGAGGGCCGATCACGTGACATAGACATTGGCGCCTCTCATGACGATAGGGCCGCCGACCACTGACAGTAGTCGTTCACGGGCGCCAGATAGCGGCGCCCGTTACGGTACGGCTCGGAATCGACGCAAGAAAATAGCATAGCTGTCTCGACTGTCATGCTTCTGATCGAGAACAGATTTTGAGATCCAAGCCGCTTCGATTTAATTTGTCTAAATTCGGTCCGTCTAATTGGTCGCTCTCTAAAGGACGAATCCGAAAATAGCAGAAAATAGTATAAGAATGCAGTTGCACGCTGCATTCAGCAGTCTGACTGTTGGATGGTAGCGGAGGTAGCACGCGGCGGGCGGTTCCCTTTGCCGATTCCGATGCGGCCCCGAGGACTGTTTCCTCCCCACGCGTTGGTGGAGGGCGCGCAGAGCTGGGTGGAACACATTTCCGGCGGCGTCTCCTTGGCGTTTTTGCCTAGGGTGAGAAGTTGATGTTGTCAACTGAGGGGAGCTCTGTTGGTGGGTTGACTTTAGTTAGTCGGTTTATTGAATTTGGGTGCTTTGGGGCAACCTCTGTAGATGACTGTGTGGTCGTTGCCATAGCGCGCATGAGGGCTTTCCTTCTGACTCCTTCATATTCTGTGCATTCATTCGTCCAGTGTGGGACGATGCACCTAACACATCTAGGCTGAGCGTGGCCATATTGCTGGCAGCGGTGGCACTGCTCTGGCACTCTCTCTTGTAGGGGGCCCTACGGGCCTCTACGGTCTGCACTACCCCAGTACTGCACGAAAGTATACAGTCTATTATAGTACACAGCATACGTGTTGGCATATCGAAAGCGAAGCTTTGCACCTCTATAGACAGGTATCTCTAGTTATATATTACTAGCTGTCCCGCCCGCTACGCTGGGTAATTTTATTTATAAATAAAATGGCGAACGATTTACGGAATTCGAAAATTGAGTAGCCTAGAACCATTTACAAATCATTCCGCATCGAATGGTCCCAGTCCCATGTCTATACGTTTAGTAGTTTTTACGTGATTGGCGAACAAAGACAACCTATTTTCATTATATATGTATAGATTATATAGAGGTATTATTTCGACAATCTAAGTTGGCGTGTTGCCGCTCCTGCGAAATAATCAACTGATCAGCAAAACAAAAACAGGCCGTTAAGCGTTCCATAGGTGTGCGCCCGCTCCGTCACAAAAACGTAAAAATGTGAGAAAACAAAAGTACCTTATTGTTATTATAAAAAGTGAGTATAACAAAAAACTATCTATGGTGTACGATATTTACGTATTATTCATTATTTCTTAGTTACATTTTACGATTTTGTAAACGAAGTTTTTATGCAATCCGCTGTTAGTAACAACTATTAAGCTAATAAAGAAACTTGGGAAATGACATCTTCGAACCTTTTCGGAGATTTCATCCTGCACTCTGTTCTAGTGTCGAAACTTATTTGAATCGTTTCCGTAAACTGTTACAATTTCAGGAATTAACTAGAAAAAAATATTTTTAAAACAGTAGTTTTTTTTGAACTCTAAAAGTAATATAAAACGGCTGACTTGGACGTTGGTCTTAGGTAAAATTTAAATAAAAAGAAAATAAACGCAGGTCGAATTCTCGCGCTGTGTTCCACTACGATACGTGAACTGCTATTTATGTGTCCAGAATATCAAAAAGAAACATAAATCTATCATTTAATATGGTTTTATTGTCATTGATCATCATGGCGAATATTATTTTCATAATATTCGCCATGATGATCGATGCACTTTTCCATAAGCTGAAACCAATTTTTATATCACTTTTTCTATTCTGATTGAGGTATCTCCAAAACGTGCATTATGAACACATCAACGACCTCTTCGCGGCTCGAAAAACGTTGACCACGTAATTTATTATACAATTATTCTTGACGCTTGGAAATAAATAGAAGTCGTTGGGTGCCAAATTGGGGTTGTACGGCGGATGACCTGTCAATTCGATCTTTTGACCTTTCAAAAACCGAGGTATTTCGGCCGACGTGTGACAGGTAGCTTTGTCATGATAAAGAAAGATTCTATGTTGTCGATTGTTCTTTCTTATCTTATTTCTTCAAAGACTTCTGGCGAACAAATGGTCGTGCACCACTTCAAATTTATCGTCTTACGATTTTCTAGTGAGACTGTAACCATACTGTCCATTTATACCATAAAGACAGGCAGCCATTTCCTTCAAAGTGCTTTTGGCGCGTATCGCTTTTGTTGAGTTCGGCTCAACTTGGAACACTCACATCGTTCACTTTTGTTTAGTTCCGGGGTCAAACTTGGATCTTTGATCTTGGATCATAGATCATTCATCGCCTGTGTAGTTATTATAAACAGCTTTTGACGCACCATGATTGAATTTTTTTTTGCACCAATCGACACGAGCCTGTTTTTGATCTATGCTCAAGTTGTGCGGAATTCAATAGGAACAATTTTTTTTAGTCTAATTTTCGTGTAATATTTTATGTATGCTCGTCATACTTATGCACAGGGACGCCTTTACCCGCGATATGGAAACATGACGATTGCATTTTAGATATCGATGTTTTGATCTTGCATATCAAAACATCGATATTTTGTGGTACAATCGATTTAGGGCGACCTTCTAAGCATAGACCGCCGACGATTAAATTCACTAAACAGTAGTTTTTGATGTTGCTTCATCCCCAAAAGTTGAACGATGCACTGTTTTTGAGTTAGCCCACGCTGAAAATTGTAATAAATCATCACACGGAAATTTTCACGAGTTATTTCCATGGTGATAAAGACACGCATTTTTAAAATGACGGCACAGCGGTAAAACAATAACAGTTACATGAAACAAACTGTATTCTAAAGTAAACTGTTCAATTTCTAAATTTTGTAATTACTTTTTAAAAATCGTTCTGTATGGCCAGTTATTAGTGTTATTATTGATATATTATCAATAATAACTAAATTATTTTAAACATTCACAGGTGTACATAAAATTTCCATTGTATCAGCTACTTTTAATTGTATTGCTAAATGCAATTAAAAAATCTGACGAAGTGATTGTGTAACATAAATGAGTGACAGTAGGTACATATTGCTTCGAATTACGCTCATAAACGACGTAATGCAAAAATAGAATAACTCTCCTATAGTAAATAAAGAATAATATTCTGTTTATTAATCTTGAGATGATTGAGTGGTTGATTACATTATTTGCACCTTTTCGTTGGTTATAATGTTTTATATTATGATAAATGTAGTTTGGTTGCGTTGGAGATGACATGTTTTCATCGTTATTTTATAAATGACTTATGGTTTTCTTACACTCGGAAAATGTTCTAAAAATGCACTCGCCGAGAGACATACAGTATGTAAATGAACAGCAACGCACCACATTTTCCCTTTATAAAATATCGATCAAACTAACAATAAACATGATCAGACCAAATTAATGACTTTTATTAATTATTAATGAACCGACTGTATAAATCATTCACATGCGCTTAGTGCGATGTTGCCACTGCTTTACCCACCACTAACTTCCTTCCGTTCCCGATTAGTCACGCATCTTCAGGTCCAACACAATGCGACACGGAAATGCATATGCATTTCGTTTACCAAAAATTACGAAAAATCGAAAGCAACGTGCATGATGGCTTTATTTAGTGCCATTTAGTATTGGGATATGGTGCTTATGAATCTTATACCTAACTTGTGTTTTCGTTATGCGTCGACGTTCAATTTTAATGGCACGCATTAGTTACGCATTGTTGCCAAATAACGCACACAATCAGGCGGCATTGATGACATAGGATGTTTGATATATTTTTCATGCAAAATTGTTCATATTATATAAACCGGACAACTGAAGCAGTGCTGTTTATTTACATATTGTTTATTATAACTGAGTTCAAATGTTGATGAGACAGTTTTTTTGGCGATCAATGCGTTCATAAGATTAGTCAAATAAAAGTGTTAAATTGTAAAATATATACCTTCCGTTTTTCCGTTTTTACTCTTCATCCTAATTCCGTTTTTTTCCATTTTTAATTTTCATCTTAATCAGTCCTCAAACTCCGATGGAGTCCTATCGTAACAATATTAGTTCATCAAAATATATTCTGTAATATAACACGAAAAATACATTTCTTGTATTCTATAGGTATATTCATTAACTACATTCACTAAAATCACGTAGGATAATAGAAAATCATATACATAATTTCAATTTAATCATTTCGATCCGTTCTAATCATCACTTGATTTCTCAAATCGATTATTATGCGCAGACGTGGAAGAATTATCGGTGAAATTGAAGCTAATGGAGAGCGGCGCGGCGCCGGCAGTCGCCCATCACGTTTACTGCAACGTACACACCGGAAAGGACGCATTTATTGGTAAGTTAGTTTTTTTTAACATTGATAGTATTTTTTAAACTCCTCAAAAGACCTTACCAAAGCGAATTTGCATGCGAATGCAAAGCTCGTCATGAACTATGACTAGGTGAATGATTAAGGTTTCCAATGACGCGTAAGAACAAAGACCACATGATGGTAAAAAGAATTTAAGTGTTTGGTAAATTTTTTTGAGAAAATCATAAAAAACCGCTAAAAATGGGTGCTTTTAGGGGATATCTAAAGATCACTTTTAAAACTATTTACATATTCCTTTTTTAAGTTTTTTTACAATTATATTGGAGAATTACTAATCACATTCAATCTAAAGTGCTTTAACTCATTTTGTAAAAATAATGAAATTTTTTGAATTGTTATGATATTCTTTAAACTCAGCAGTTCCATGACTTACATCATGATTTGCGTTGAATGTAATTGTGAAACAATGACTAACAACGTTACCTATGCATCTTTTATTATTGACTTTATTTTCAATTTACCTGAAGGTCGTTGTAGAACTATCTGTTGATTCTTGGCACCTTTTCGTTGAAGACATGGCATACAAAAAACGTTAAGATACTGTTATGGTATTATATTTACAATACTTATTATAATTATAATACAATACTATTTACAGTTGTCGTACATTGCAATATTTTCAAATAAATCCTTAAACATTTGAAGATTGTCTCGATCAGCTTGATTGTTTACAGAAATCCAAACCGACGCCACAAAAAATAAATGCTATTCAATATGCACTAAACGTTGCAATGCATAGGCATTGAGATAATTTAATTATCACACGGCGCGGTGCATCTGAACGGGCGGGACACTACTTTGAGATGCAAGCAGACAGTGTCATTACATAAAAAAAAATTTAAATCTGTATCCTTTATCCATGGAGGGTGTATAATAATATGTGCATAATATTGTATAGTATTCATTTTAAATCAGTACATACAGAATGTAAATGAACAGCACTGCGTCTCTTTTTACTAATATCGAGTATCACATTGTAATTGCAATGAGTATAATAAAAGTAACAATAAACTTAACCAGAAAATTAAATAACTTTTTTTTAAATTATTGATGAACCGACCTGTAGAATTTGTTCACGTGCGCTTTTGTGACGTCGCCGCTTCTTTCGCTACCGCTAATGCTTCCTTCCGGAACCCGATCTCCCACACATTCAGTCCCAACGCAATGTGACGTAAAAGCGCATGCGCATTTTGCTTACGAAAAATAATGCAACATGAATAATGAATGCCAGGAGTATTTGGATGTGGTGTTAGTGTAAACTCAGTATGGATGTGATACCAGTGATAAATAACATGAATCTTAGTAGGTACTAAGATTCATGTTATTTACGTAGTTATAACTAAAATGCAGCTTAAGTAAGCTGCATTTTTGTTGTGACTTCATGTTAAAGGTCATTGACACGCATACGACGGTGCAAAAGCGTGCGCACAATTGCAGTTCTTTAATGCGACTTGCAGGAGGTGTCAGTTAGTAGGAATCGTCAAGTAAGAGAAAAGCGTTATGCCTCCTGCATTCGACTTTTAGTGATTTTCTCTCTCTCTCTCTCTCTCTATCTCTAACAGAAGCTAATTAGTTAAACAAGTGTAGTGGTAGCCGCGTGCGGCGCGGAGCTAACTTCGTTTTTCAACATTTTCATTAAAATATCTGTCTATTATCATGTTACATGCATTTGTAAAGAATTATAATATCATTGAGATAATTTCTTGATGATTATTTTTCGATTTTTGTACGGTTTTGGAGATGAAATTTTCATTTAAGTTTTTAGTAAACTCCATTGACACACAAAAAGAGACCTCTATTATCGTTTTCAAAACTTACATAATTTTGCAGCTTCACCAACTTAATAGTTTGTAATAAAAAAAAAACAAAAGCGCTGTTTAGTGCTTTATTTAGTGTTTTTTATATATATATAATTTATAATTCATTATTTTCTATATATTAAATCTAAATTTAAGCAAATTAATATTGTTAAAATATGATTTTATATTTATCGTTTAATTACTCTTAAAACTTGTTAATTCATTTCACTGCTCCTGATATTTGATGTAACATAATATAAAGCGAAAGAGGAACTTCGCTCCAACCGGGTGTCCCACGACACCTCTCTTTTTTTTTATCATACTACTTTATTTACGTTTTATTTTATGAAACAGACCAGCTTTTTAAGAATATATAATAAAAATTAAATACGAATATTATCATCTATTACGCAGACAAGTGACGCGATGCCGTAGGAAGCAAAAACGATATTTCTTTGTCCAAACATCAGTTAAAAGCTACTGAACGTATCGCTCTGGGACTTTGACCATTCGACGCGGAATCATTTGCAAATGGCTTTAGGGTATTTATTTTTCGAATTCCAGACACTATCCTTTTTTTTCTTTATATTCATAAACCATAATGCTCTTGGAAAAACATTACTAATAAACATTATAAAACAAATGTTTTCCAATTTGGTGTTCCATGAAATTTTAATGCAGAAGAACTAAAATGAACGATTTTCCTTATCCTTATGCTGAACACTACGAAATTCCTTCCTTGGCCAGCCGCCATTGACGTTCAAGATATAGTTTTTTAGCGTGAAACATCCATTTTGTCTAGTGGGGCCGAGACGCTTTCTACGCTATTTGTTTTTGTTGGCTATCCTATGTCAACAGTTTCTGTCGAGGTCGGCAACTCTGTTATTGCAAATGAGAAAAATAAATTAAAACATGCGAACATATTTAGGGGGATTATATAAACATTCGTTCATTACCATTCATAACATGGAATATTATATAATATTGTACATTCATTTGAAACATATACACTGTTATATATTTCAAATTTGATATCGCTGTTCATATTATCATTCTTATTATTGATTGGTTTTTATTAGAAATTCAACGATTGCAGAGGAAATTCTCTAGTATTTAAAAACTCACTTTTTTCGCTATTAAAGTATAAAAATTACTGCTGCCAGTGGGCTACGACATCGTAAATAATCCGGCCAATGGGGTTGCGTTTTGATCGATTTGCATTTGGCTCTTACCCAATTGTTGCGTTTTTAATGAACTCTGTTTACAATTTCTAGAAGAGAAATTTTAATTTTAAAAATTCCGAATTAAAGCGATTTCTTAGAAATTTTTTCCTACAGTTTTTTGCATCAACAATGCATTTACTCTTTAGCCTATATTTTCCTTTATGTTACGGCGCGAAACACAGTGAGATCACTGTTCAAAATGAAAAGATACTGGCTATTTTATTACTCAGAACCGATTAATACTCGTTTAGCTTCTGCGAAACGGCATCGCCTGTTTGTAGTCTGTTTAATACGTGCTCAAAGATAACACTGAATTCGTTATTCAACAACTTTCGTACCTACTACTTCTTATTTCGCTCACGGCTATTGTACATATAAAAAGTTTAACGCGTTATTTGCACTGAGCAATGATTACTGCAAATTATTTCTCCGCATATTTTGTATTCTATATGTTATTTCAACGCGAACACGTTTTTTAAATGTTCTATGCCCAAACCGCAAAAACATAACTTATATGATTATTATGTGTAAATCACCCCCGCTGTCTACCATCAAAAAATATGATAAATAAGTGCTTAATCAAACTCGGGTATGACGTTCATAAATCGATTTTTCGTTTTATGGAGTGATTTTAGTTAATTGAGAAATTGAAAACATTCACAGAAAAATATAAAAGGGAAATAAAAATCCTTTGTCTATAGATCATCAGCTTTAGATAGCGGAAAAAGAAAACATTCAGACTAGCTTTATTTAAAACTAGCTTTCGTCCGTAGCTCCGTTCGCATGAATATATAACGAAATCCTATATCTTTTATATCGCCTGATAGCGCTGTGTCTACCCTGATCTCGATTCTTGTCTTGGTCTTCTGTCAATTTTAAAAGAAAGCTTAAATAATAATTGAAGAACAAACGCGATGTAAAAACATACAGACACGAAATTCTAAAAAAAAATCCTATATTAAATTATAATTCCCAGTTTAAGAGACTTCTGCATACAAATCAGCTTCAAGGCAGTGTATCAAGATGAAACAGTTTTTCAAATTAAACTTCAAAGAACACACCTGTGAAAATCTCATTCAATTATGTGCAGTGTAACGCGAATAAAGTAAGATAAAGACAAAATTAAATTTATATATATATTGTTATGGCTTCTCTTCCACCTATAAACTTTCTAAATTAGCTTTTTATAAATTAAAATAAGATTTTTAAAAATTTCTACCTGAACTCACAGAAGAAGCAAATAGTGAATTGTAGCGTTCAGTAGAATCACTCTCAAACTAAATTCAAATCATAATGCTCATATCTGAGATTATGATCCAGTTAAGTTTTATATAAAAAAATATGTACGTACATTAATTTGTAGTTTTATATCACAAAAAAATCAATATAAAACCTCTTGCACTGACGAACGTATTTATTATATATTACATAATTACCCCGAACTACGCCTACGTGTAAGTAAAAGTAATTAAAACGTTTTAAACCCAAATAAAAAGTGCAGCAAAATAAAAATATATATTTTTATGATATATACTATGATCGTAAAACAGTTGCACTAGCTATCTCTGACCGCCTGACAGCACTCGACGAAATTATAGCATGTATATTTCCATACTTGCTATAGGTAGTAACAAATAATAAAAATAAAATAAATTTAAAAAATAAATGGGGCCCCCATTTAAAAGCGATTTCTTCCGCTTTTTTGCTCGATCTTAATTTTTATTCGTGTTTTTTTATTAAATATTTTTTTAATATGCCTGTGATACGGAATCCTTCGTATGCGCAACTTCATATTTGACCTGTTTTTCATATGCATAGTGCAATAGAGAATTTATGTTTATATTATATCTTAACTCTCCAAACATTAAATTTTTATATTTTCTCGTCTTTCTATCCCCCCTGGCTTAAAAGGCTGGCGACGCCCTTGGACAACTATGGTCAGTTATTAGCCAGTTACAGTTTTCTTATATCATATATGTAAAGATAATCGAATAAAAATTGTGTCTAACTAAAAAATGAGCGCTCCATATACAGTTAGCTATACAGTGACAATGTCTAAATTGAGTAATTTCTATGAACGCTTTGTTGTTAATAATATTAATGTATGTCAAATTAAAAAAAAGCTGTTTGCAGTCAAATATAAAAAAGAAAGCTTGTAAGTTTGTACACAATATTATCTGGAATTGTCGCTTTAGGCGTGCGACACTTTCATCGTAGAGAAAGTGATGTGTAGGTATTTTTTTAAGTGCCGTGGCTATTCATTCTAGTATCTACATCGACGCTAGAATAGTGTAATGCCTAGACTACAGATATGTATAGAGAGGGCGTTTAGAGGTGACCACGGGCGGGCAATAGGCCGTGTCGTGCGCCGGCGGCGCGGGCGCAGCACGTGTCCGCATCAGGCGGTTATTAGTAATTCGAGTCGGTTCCCGATAGGCGGCACTTCCTGCGCTTTTATTCGGCGGCCGCCGAACTTCCTTGTTTTCGGGCGCGCTCTCCACTCCCACTACACTCGGAACGAAGGTACGACTAACGAGCTTCTAAATTATATACTTAATGTTCTAAATGACATTTGCTGTTTAACAGAATGAAAGATTATATTGATTTATGATTTAGCCACGCGCGAATCCATATGTCAGGGCATCATAATAAATATATTTTGGTGTCCTTTTCATTACGTATATTATACGAGATCGACAGTGAGTTCGTTTTGATAATACGTGGTGCACACTATAAGTTTCCGGAACTGGCCATTTACATAAACGATATTCGAAAAGTGATTACCTACTACATTTGAAAATGGAACTCTGGCTGTAGAATACAGTTTGTTTCACCTACCTGTTAATTGTTTTTATGTTGTGGCGTCATTTTAAAAATTTAATGTTTTCATCGCAATGGATTTAAGTCGTGAAAATTTTTGTAATATGATTTACTACGATTATAAGTGTAATTTGACAGCTCAGCAGTCTCGCTCGGCTTCGAACTACGTTTGGCGATGAAGCACCATCCAAGACGATCATTTAAAACTGGTTTGCAGAATTCAAGCGCAGTCGTGTCAATCTCAGTGCTAGATTCCGTGATGGTCGCCCGTCCGTCCGCCGCTGTGAACAAAAAAACATTGATGCTGTACACCATATGATTGAAACAGACAGGCGTGTGACCTACTATGAGATTCGGGCATCCTTAATCATAGACATGAGTCAAATACAATCAATCCTACTCAAACATTTGGGTACGAAAAAGCTGTGCTCGTGGTGGATCCCAAACAATTTGACTTAGGTTCGAAAAGCGGACTACGTCACTTGGTGCAATGCTATGCTTACCAGATTCAAGGAAGGGGTGTCAAATTTGGTGTGGGACATAGTGATAGGTGCCGAAACATGAATTTATTGCTACGACCCCAAAACAATGAAACTAACCAAAGTGATGCGCGAGTGAAATGCCTCGAAGCGGATGATTGCTTCTTTTTTTGATAAAACTGGATACGTGACTAGTGTTGCTTTGGAGAATTAACGTACTATGAATAGTGATTGGTACATGACCATTTGCTTGTCGTAAGTTATTGACGAACTCCGTAAACGTCGTATCATCTTGCACAACGACAATACCACTTCTCACACGGCCAAACAGACAAATATTTTTTGAATAACTTATGAGCTATCCTACATACAGTCCCGACCTGGCACCTTGTGACTTTTCTGTTCGTAAAAATTAAGAACCAATTATCCGGTCAACGAATTTCATCACCAGAAGAGGCTGTCGAAAAGAATGAAAAAATATGTTTTCGAGATCACCAAGAAGAAGTGGCATAAGTGTTTTCAAACTTGGTTTATTCGTATGAAAAACTGCATTTATGCTAACGGAGAATATTTTGAGAAATAATAATCTCATTTTTAACCATTCATAGTAATGTTTTCTCATTCATTCCGGAAATTTTCAGTGCATCCTACGTATTAAGGTGTCTCATAAATAATGTTGATTTTAATTGTTCACTTTATTTATTAAGTAATTGTAAAAAAAAAAAAAAACTATAATATTCAACGTATAGTCCATCGTATTCTATCGTCTTAATCCAAGGTTCAGCAAACTGTATTCTACATCGAAATCATTGCATTTTCAAATGTAGTAATTACTTTTTAAGTATTGTTCATATAAGTGGTCAGTTCCAGAAACTTATAGTGCATCCCACGTATATGTAGATATTTCATACATCAAGAGTCTCTACGATTTTTGTCTGTTCGACAGTGTTACTAAGGATCTCCTTAGTAACACCAATATCTATTGGTGTTACTAAGGTGTTTGGGACCAATATCTATTGGTCCCAAACAAAACAGTGGCGTTCCGAGAGTGCCGACACAATATTTTATTGTGCAGGAAATACTTTTAAATGAAGAATTTTTTATTCATAACAATAAGCTACTACTACAAAAATTATATTGCAATTTTCATTTAATGCGTTATTATACATAAAAAATAATGCATATTATTTTGCATACGAAAATTGCAATCTATTACTTAAAACGTAAATTTACAAATACAATATGAAAAGTTCCGACATAAATGTACATATGTGTATATATATATGTTGTATGTATATACAAATATATGTTTATATTATATATAGTTACATTATCAATATATTTCAACCTAAACTCAACTGTCGTGTAAACGTCATGTCAACGGGGCCAATATATGTACATACTTATATACAGAGGTGTCGGTTACGGTAACGGTAACAGTGTTGCGAGTTCAATGGTTTTATCCTATCTCAAAAATGCCAACAAGCATGTGTATCTATGTACGTACATACACAATATACGTACATATTTATATGCAGAGGTGACGGTTACGTAACAGTAAAAGTGTCGCGGGTTCAATGGTTTCTTTCCATCTCAAAACTGTCCAATGCGCTTAAAGAAGTTTGACCTTCAAAAATCTGAAACTTTTATTTTTCTCAAAAAATTTAACAAATTACTTAAATATATCCTAATTTTTGAAAATGTTAAGTTTTCATGGCGCGGAATCAAAAAAAAATTCCCATATATTGGTCTATATCAAAGTCTATACTCCAATTACAAGTGTAAGTTCGTAATCATAAAAAAAGTACATATTTATTATAGGATATAACTATATTATTACCAATTTTTTCCTGTACTAATATTGTCAGATCTTGCTTCTTGTCGAATTTAATGGTAGAAGTATCTTATAGGTTTCAATATACTGACGATTTTCAAAATATGAAACATAAATGGCTGTGTTTTGGCCGTATTTTTTCATTACATTGACTTATTTTTTTTTGGAGCTGCAAGGCACTGCGGACATAAATGTTTGATGTTAATTTCAACTTGATGCTTTCACGCGCTCCCGAGAAAAAGATTCTCGACAGACAGACGGACTGACGGACAACGAAGTGATCATATAAAGAGTTATTTTTCTTTTAGAGGTACGAAACCCTAATTAAACGAACAAACATGCAAACATCTCAAACACACAGTTCTCGATGATATTTAAATTAATATCCACTTGTGTATAGCATATGATGATATCCACTTATGTTTTACCGCTCATTATAATGACCGATGCTCTCTATTGTTTATGGCTTTTACGTTGTACTGCCTTCGTCGATTTCACCTTCGGGCCGATCGTGTAACTACCACCCGCGGCGAGAGATCGTGACACGTAAGGTGCACGCTGCACGCATGCACTTATTTATGCAACATGTGATACGTTCTCTTCGAATGAGCGGGACGAGCTCATGCATCAGAAAAAGACGAAGACTTTTACCGCCAACGTCTCGTGATTATGCACGGGCATAAATGTCAGGTATGCATTAAGAACCCGTATTTCGTTTTGACAATTAACTTGTACGTTGTGTTTAAATTGGTTTCGAAATAAATCATACTTGTAAACTTTAAAAATGTTACAATCGCACATATCGAATTCTATATAATTATTAGGCCGTTGACGTATGTCGAGACCAAAAATAACGTCGTTTGAAGTACAATAACATGTATTGTTTTAAAATTAATACTGGACTGGAAAGAAGGAACATATGAAAAGAAACAAAGCCATAACAATTAATTAGTGTAAATAAAAAAAAAATACGCATATATCGCGAAATGCTGTTTACATTAAATTGTATTTCAGTGCAATAAAAAGTATTTCTTTATAGCTTAGATATTCCCATTACCACCTTCACCATAATTAATTAAAGGCGATTATACATGTGTAAGTGAACTGAATGAAGAATTAATGTTGACAAAAGCTATTAAACCCTCAAACGAAGTGTCTACTTTTTACTTGTTTCTGATAGATTTACGGCTCAGAAGATTTTTTTAAAAAAAAGGGTGATATATCTGGTAGTTGTAGGAATATAAATTTATTTAAGATTTTTCATATAGGTATTTACTTAATTTTTTTTAAGAATTTGATCTTATAGTAATTAAGATAAAATTACTTGATTTACATCAGTACTTTTTTCCTATTTTGTAATTGGCGATTAAATTACTCACTACACCAAATATCAGTACACTACCAATATTTTACCAATATTATTTAATAAGCACCACTAGAATATTCCGATAATGAAATTAAAATATATAATTATTACTTTAAAATAATGTGCAAAGAAATGATTTCAAAAATACACTTCTTTAGATAATTATTACGAAAGGTATGAAGTTGTGAGGAACAAAACAGAATAATGTTCATCTAAATTTATCTACACGTATAATGGAACAACAGCACAACCGGGTACGAATGCATATTAAATACATACGTTGAAGGTACGTATGAAAAATGTACAGTGGACGATGAGAGATAGGCAATATAAGAAAAATAAAGATATTTAAATTTTTGGTCTGTCTGTCGTTCACCCATCTTTGAAATTACTCAACGGATTTAATGCGGTTTGCACGAATAAATAGAGCTTGGTTTGGAACAGTATAAAAGGCTTAGGAATATAGGTTTATTTCATCTAAATCGGATGTCAGGAAAAAAATTATCATCTGGTTAGACAAGTTGTATATAATATAAAAATTATTTCAATTCTTCATAGAAAGCTACACTATCCCAGATTAATATAACCTATATATCATTTAGATACTAGCATTTGTTCTGGTTTCGTACATCTCGGAATCGTGAGCGGTATCGGAATTGAAAGCGGGACGGGGAAAAGAATTGAGAGCCGGGACCGGTGTCGATCGAATCTCATTTGAAATAATTAACTGTGAACTTTTAAATTTAAAGACTAAACACGTCAAAATACGTTGTTTTAACTTCACAATTGTCAAATGTCAATATCTTTAAGACTAACTAGTTGACTAGTTAGTCTTAAAGATATTGAAATTTTTAACATTATATTAATGCCAGAAATTCCAATATCTCTAAGACGAAGATCTCTAAGAAGAAAGATATTTTGACATGTCTAGTTTTCTTTAACCGTTAGCAGTTAACTTAGCTACGACAGTTAAGTCAGCCAATGAGAGTTTGAAGCACACCGCTGTTGCTGTCCAACGCGTAAAATGCAATATGATATACGTATAATACTCGATACCTTATTGGACGCGTAATCACAAAATAATATTCAATACAGGTACATATTTCTTCTTCTTTAGTTTCTTTATTCATATATATAAAAAGAAAAGCGTCGGTTTGTCGGTTGTCGGTTTGTCCTTAGTAGTAAGGAACAACGTGTCGATGTGAGGATTTTCGCATAGATTATAGAGCGAAGCTACTTTCTATATCGGAATAATGCAAGGTATCTGTAGGATAATAAATATGAATAACTCTGTAATCACCAAGCAGATCTTGATGAAACTTGATTTATGGATTGATCTGACGTTGGAAGGATTCCTGAACGAATTCAAATCAGATTCCGTGATTAGTTATTGTTATTTAGATTAATTATTATACAGTTTATAGGTAACTATTATCTTACAGAGGACTAAAGTATTAAAGGATTAAAATAATTCGAACCTATCAAAATCACGGAATATTTATATTATAGAGGAGTACGTGTTTTATGTATGAGTTTGTTGTAGAAAGTTTAAAGTGCATTGAAACTACACGTCCATAGTTTGAAATTGAAAGTGTAATATATTTGATGTAATAGTAATCTCCCACGGTTCAAACTCGGCAGATCATAGTTATTCAATATTATGTTTTTAATATATGGAGTTCGGGATCTGAAATACAATATGATCGACACAGAAATTAAAGAACTCGTTCGATGGTCACGCGGGCAGAACTGCGGCAAAAGCTTGTATTCCCATGAAGCATTGTAACTCAACAAGAAGCACTCTACTATTCTCAATTAATAACGTAGCCGTAATAATTTTGTATTTCACTAAAAATGTTAGATAAAAAATCGCTGATATGATATATGAAACTTGTAATAAACAATATTATTTTGTTAAAGGCCAGGCCTCAAATCGTGTTTTTTTTTATAGATAGTGAAGACTTATTTATATTACGACTGACGAACATTATACGGCGATATCAAATAAAAAACGTTAACAAAAACAAATATTGCAATAAAAAAAATCATAAACAACCATTTCTTACTCGGCTGAAGTTAATATTACTATTAGTCTAAGAGCTACCAACGTTTTCGAGCAAGAATTTCAGGTCAGCTGATTTATTGATATGTCGTCTCTCTTGCTCTTTGGGTTAGGGTCTGGGCTGTCTGGCCGGCGGTGGCGGTTGCGTTTACCTGTGCCCATCCTATCTGTACAGGTAATGATACTAACTTTTAAAATCATTTTAAGAAGGTTCATTTTTAATATTTTGACTTTAGATAAGCTTAACAAACATCCATCTCTTATTGTCAGACATTTTTGTCATTGCTAACAATGAGCCAGACGCCAATTTTGATTTATTTTTTTTGAATTAAAAATTCAAAGTATATCAGTTTGTCTGTAATTTTAATATTATGTTGTTCAAGTATGAAAAGACCTAAAATTAATTTGCCAGACACTAATTCAGTTGTTAAACCGTGTATTAGAACGACAAAGTCCTGAAAATTCGTATAGTATGATACTATTGGATAAAGAGAAACAATTGCAGAATAAATTGCTGAGAACGAGATAGAAAAAACCCTAATTAGACAAGGTGATTAAAAAATATTTAAATAATTTGATTTATAATCATTTTTAATATTTGGCTAATACAGCATTACGGCGCTTGCCATTAGTCCGAAGGCTGTCTCAAGAAGACGGCCGTGAAGCCACACGCGGACTCCGATGTACGCGCCCGGAGACTGAATCCAAAGACGGAATTTTTTTCTTATCCATGCGTCAGTGGCGATCTCGACGACATCAAAAAGCCGATCGCGCGTGCGCGGCGCGTCTCGGCGTCGCGCTTTATTGTTACGACCTTTAACCATTTTGCCCCCTCGATCCACGATAACTAAGGACATTCCAACTGTCGTTGTTTTGTTCACATCGCTTCTTTAAATGCGTCTTACTTGTGCCTTGGAGAAAGTAAGCATTCGATGTATATTTGATTTTATATATATTTTAATATAGTAGAGCCGTGATGTGGCCAACTTACTTGTAGTATGAAAATGGGCCGATTCGAACGGTGAAATAGCACACCCTCACAGAATACAGACCTGAAGTAGCAACTTCTGCTTTTAGTTTCACCCGGTGAGTGAGAGTTCCGACGGCCCATTTCTCCATCCATCGGATATCCTATATTACTTAAGACTAGCAAAGCACTAGTGACTCTTCTGGATTGCGAGTGTCCATGAGCGACGGTGACCACCTAGATCGCCCGCTCGTTTGCTACTTGAAATATTATATATGCATAATCTCATTACCTATGGCGCCAGTCGATGTATTATATTATTAATGAAAAAAAAATTACATTATATTACTTATCAGGATATGCCTAACCTACCTAATTAGTATTGAATACGGAATGTCTAATCTATTACTGACATCAATGTTTATATACACATATAAAGGAATATCAAAAGCTTCGTTCGTGACTAGAATCCTTAAAGGCAATTCATATTCTTTTTTGGTTCTAAAATAGTCTCCATCCACTAGGAAGAAACAAAACAAAAGACTCAGAACAAAAGACGATGTTTCATTAAAAAACTATTATGTATTTACGAAATAACTATATATCATTCTCAGTTAATTACAAATCCAAAAAAAGACTTTTCTGCATATGCAGTTGAAAAGATAAAAAATTTTTCAGATATCCAAACCGACAAATTGGTGTTTTTATCTATTCTCATAGCCTGATGTCAAACTGCACCTTGCTTTGGGGACATGACGCGGAAATTAATAAAATATTCTTGCTGCAAAATCGGATCGTTTCAAAGGGCCTTTAAACTGACCGCATGTCCGAAACATTACAGGCCGAGGCTCACGAATATCTGCTTGAACTGAGTTTAAGGAAATCGATGTCTTAACGAATTTATTTCGAGGGCTCTGTGTATGCGCATGTTCAATAAGGCCTCTGAAAATATACAAAATGCAAAGTCGTTATTAAGTAAATGCTTTTTAAAAAGCATACTAGGCATACAATTTATGAATATTTATAGGACAAATATTCACGGACATGCCCCGCTCGACTTCTTACGGATTTGATTATTTATGTTGTAGATCTATATATCATGTTTGATGCTATGATATAATATATTTCAATCTGAAAAGAGCTACCTTCAATTTCTTTGCTTGTTCTTCTTGAGGAAAACTGCCTTCTAAATGAGTGGTAAAGTGGCAAAGTATCAAAATGTAGTCTTAAAATATTGTGACGTAATTCAAGCAGTATTCATTAACCATGAAACAAATATATATTTGAATTTG
The DNA here is from genome assembly GCA_005406025.1 of Eumeta japonica. Lineage (NCBI taxonomy): Eukaryota > Metazoa > Arthropoda > Insecta > Lepidoptera > Psychidae > Eumeta > Eumeta japonica. The sequence goes on from BGZK01000704.1 coordinate 193,211, forward strand.
AAATTTAAAAATATATATGCGATTTTGATTTCGTTTACGACATTAAAAGCAGTTTTTTCGAACACAAGTAATGTGACAGAACTCCATAAACAGATCCGACTCCAAATTGTAAAGTTATTTTAAAAAGAACTTTTTGAAACACGCTTGCATGCACTGAACACCAACCCCACACTGACCTTCGAACGCCACGTCACCAGACTTACCACACGGCAGTAAAACCTAGGCATTTAATGAGCTGACGTCGAAGGTGTATCTTTGTAATGATGGCACTGTTTGTGTACAGGAAGCGCATTATTCTTACATTTTATAGTAAAATACATATTCATTTGAATACTTTTTACCTATTTATATATGTTGTGTCAAAAATTAGCTATCGGGTGGTAAATAGCTGATATTACCATCTGAAATAAAAATATAAATAATAACACGAACGAACGAAATTGCGTCATAAATGCAACGAATGTATCCGCGAATCCAAAATAGAATTGGCAATGCCCCTTGGAGAAACAGCACCAGGCGCTGCACACAGCTACATGTCGAATAGCTTTTGGTGATAACATATTTATTTAAATATTTGTGTCTGGCTCCATCGGAAATAGATGCACAAGCACTCCAGATATTTAGGTTCATACATGAGGCATTTCCTCCATGGACACATTTCGATATTGGATGTCGTGGACAACTCGCGCATGGTTCTTTGCAGACATTTTAATTTTTTACACAAATGGTACAACATTAAAAAATATATATTTCTAAACGTACGAAGTCTATAAATAAACATTAAACTATTGTAAAAATAAGTTATGAATATTTGATGTTTTGTCGTTTACTCCTTAAGAATCGATTTTTATTATAAGTCGCAGTACGTAAATTAGATGGGAAGCGAAATCGAGTGTTGACAAATAATGAAACCCCCCCCTCACCTGCAACAATTTGTGCATCTTGCACTGAACGCATGTATTTTTCTTCCATTGTTAATTAATACTTATGCTATTTCTAACACAGAAAGCTTAACTTATTAAGCTATCGATGTATAAGTTATTAAACGTTATCGACATTGTTACCGCTCGTTTCATCTAGTTTTGGTATTTCAGTTTCATTATGTAACATGATTTATGCAATATGAATAAAAATATATACATACATTTAATATTATGAGAGACACGTTTATTTACTCCCTTCGCCTACTGTAACATTCTAAGATATTTCATATATTTGGGTGTTTTATTTCATACTAGCTTGTGCCCGCCGCTTCTCCCGCATGGAAATACAATTAATTCCTCATTTTTTATATCAACTAAAGTTTCTATTTAGTTTGAATTTCTTATCATTGATCTATTATTATTAATCACATAATTACAATTCAACTATAATTATATGATTTGACACAGTCTCTTACCTTCGCTTTGGCCCTACTTCACCCTCTCACGCCACACCTCACTCTCCTGTCTCCCGCGCAATCCTCATCGCCTACTCGAACACCGCTGCTTCTCTAAACAAAGCATGGCTGACAAAATAGAATAAATGACTATTACATTTTTTAGTTATAACAAGTGATATATATAAACATACAAAGAAACAAACAATAACCTATATTTTATGTACCAATTAATTATATCAGCTTTCCAAATTTTATCAAAGCTGGTCGTCATTGTTCAGTTATAAGTAGACATACAGACAATCTGAAAGATAAACAAACAATGACTTATATATGAAAAAATGGTGTGCTCTATTAGTACACTCTAGTTCATTAAAATCAATTTAACTATTGTCGAGCCATGAAAAACCATACAAACGAACGGACAGACAAACAAAGAAAACTATTTCCATACCGAATTGTATCTAAATAGGTTTAGCGGTTTAAGCGTGAAGTGGTAACAGACAGACACACTTTCGCACTTATTATATTAGTATGGATATTTCATTCTTAAAACGTAATATAATTTTAAAGTGTAAACACCACTCGCGCATCGGAGCTAATTTATTTGTTTTTTTCCGTAGTTATTTGAGTTCGGCGACCTCGTCTGTTTTCGCGAACGTCACACACAGAAAATGATACATTAACATTCTAAAAGATGTACACACCAGAAGGCAACATTAATATAAATAACCACGATCCGTGTTCAACAGCTCGCATTAGTTTCATGGTACACAGAGCGGGAAAAGAACATTCAGGTTGAGGGTTTCTTACCAGAGTGTCGAAACGGACTTAGACTATACGGTATTATTTTTGCGTGTTATTTTGTGCATGTGTGCAAGTCACGGACGATTGTGTTCGTAGAAGTGAGTTCATATGTATATGTTTATATTATAAGCGTAACACTTGAGTTAAATACTGAGAATCGTTCTCAATGTTTGATGCGATAACATTAATTTATCCAATGAAACCAAAGGACAAAATAGTCGGACTCGCTTGGGTAAAGCCCCGGGGCGCTGTTGATCTCACAAGAACCAACCTACAAGTTTCACTGTTACAGATGGACGATCCTTAAATATATCAAATGACCGAATTTTCGCAGTGGTTAAGGGGCACAAAATAAGTGAATATTTTGTGTGAGAAGTTTCTCTTTCGCTGCTTTTGCACCATCTTTTTGCCGAATTTCAAAGGGATCTTAATAAATAAAATATCTATGAAATCAGTTCATAAATGGTGAAGTTATCACGTACTTAAAATATCCTAATGGAACCTCCTTTAATGAATCAACTACAAATTTACAACTGAGATTTACGTTAACAGGATGATTATTTCTTATGTAAAAAATTGATACTTATTTACATTTGTGATTAAACTAATGACAACGCGATCAAAGACAACGTGTATTAGAACATAAAATAGGCGATGGAATTTTTAATCTAGAATATTCGAATTCAGATCAAATAACTTAGTGACTTTCGGTACGGAAAACCCTAAACAAATCTTAAATGTAATACGAAGCGTACATACTTCATTTTACAGACGGCTCGATGCCACAGCCAAAAATATAACCTCTAGATGATTTCAAAGCGTAAACGCCGCAAATCAATCAGCGAGCCGATGTACGGGGAGGAAGTTTGAAAATAATTTCGACAAGTAATAACGACCCGCTAGCGGATATAAACGAAGGCGCGTGCGTCAGAACTGGCCCCGATACGCGCCGAGGAATCTCGGGCCGCGCTGGAAAATGCTCCAGCTAGCGAGTGTACCAGCGGCCGGGGCCGAGTCGGTGAGCCGTTAACGCACGACCGGGAAATTAGAATCGGGGTTAGCGAATCACTGGAAGGAAATTATAAGTCAATTTAGCCGTAATTTATGATATATGAGAAAGTCTGTTGCGGAATTATCTTTGCCTCCGTAAATGTAGCACGTGTCTTAAGTTAATACACTGTACGTTTAACTATGGCCCGAAAAGAATGTTTACGAGTTTTATTATTTACTGATCTTTTTAAATATTAACATTTGAAATTACCTATAACAATGGCATTTATAGTACAGTACAACACGTGAAACTTTGCCGCTGTGAAGTTCGTCACGAAGGCGTCGCAATGGCGTAGTACAGGGCGGCGAAGTGGGAAATGTCGGGGTGCGTTGTACTGTACTTACGTGAATAAACATTTCTTAATGGTGAATGGTGATTATGATTAACTATTTAGGTGTTATAAATTATAGCCTAGGTGCTCAGTTTTCAGCAACCGTACAAAATAGTAGTAACTCTTCAAACTTAAAACACAGACATCTCTTATAGGACAATTTATAACGATGATAATACTGTAGAATAAAGTAACAAATAAATGATAAAAAAGAAAACAAACAATTACAGTTTTTCTAGATTAATTTTAATGACCCACTCAATAATTATTAAACATTAGATATAATAAAACAGATATTAAACGTACTTATGTATGTCAGTATAAAGCAATTCTAAATTATACAAATATTAATCATTTAATCAATAATCCGGTCGATGATTTGCAACAATACAGAAGACAAAAAATGTCGCTCAATTAAACAAGGCTGACATTATCTGGTCACTTCACTTTTTTTAATGCTAGTAACTTTTACGCATATTTTTCGAGTTACTCTTTAAATTCCATTTATTTAGCTATTTCAGTTTATCCATCTGTATCAGATTTAAAATAATACTTTACACAAGTTCAAGCTTTTCCGTGCAGAGGTCTGTCAGTATTGTTATGTGCCAACGTCAGCTGCACCGATGTGGCGCCGGCCGCCGTGCTAGCAAAAATATCTATGCCCACCCAAATAAATTTCAGATTCTATTAGCTGAAAAATAAATCAAAACCGGCTACATCCCACTAATAAATGTATACGTGATAGATCAAAAGCAATTTTTATCTCGTGCGCATGTTCGGTGTCGCAAATAATACGATTCGTATGATAAAAGCGATCGTGCCCCGGGTGCCGATCGTATTTCCTATTGCGGCGCGGAAGTCGCCCTACGCTGGGCCGTACAAGGGCAGGTGTTTTGCATGCGACGGGACACGAGCGGAGTCAATACACCCGCTACGTCGTCGAGCTGTCTACGTAGTTGAATGACTTTTACGGGAATTAAAAAAAAAACTACGTACGAAAACTGCCAAGTGCGGAGAATATTCTTGTAACCAACGTTCCGTAGCACTCGTGTGACGAGCTCGAGTGTATTTCTTAATTTTCGTAGATATCTTGTAGGGAATTTTTTTTAAATTTTGCCGTTGTCTGTATAGAAAATGCTTTTGAATGTGAATCAGCGTTTGGAATGGGTGGTAATATCGGAAAAAATTCATTAATGACCTGTTTCAAGTGCGATTTCATTACCTACGAAATAAAGATGGTTTTGCTTTGATTTTCTGTTTATGAATTTACATAATTAACTAAAACCATTAATCTTTCTATCGAAGGCAAATTCGATAAACAAACAAAAAAAATATTCGTATCGATTTGATGAAAATTATTACAGCTAAAATATTATAATAAAAACAATACTAACTGTACGTAAAATTTAATACTATAATTTCATGGAAAGATATCACAATTAAAGCGCTCGCTTCCGTAGAACAACCATTAAAAGATGCTAAATACCTCGAACCATCAAAACATGTTTATGTATTAAATATTGTCTGTCTGATCACGTTTGTGCTCGAGACGATACGTGATCAATATGGCAAGAGGAAGCCGTCGATGGGCCAATAAAATGTACTGGTTTATGGTACGGAGTACTCTGGCCGCTGTAGTGACTATGCATACGGACGATTTATACCGCAAGTGGGATTGTTATTTAGTTGATCGAAGAAAATGTCCAATATAGTTTTAAATACTACAAAAAAAATGTTAAAAGCAAATGTGCATGCCTTAAGCGCTCGTGTCATACGTATGTTATTTAAACTAGAGGTTTGTGATATGAGCTTTTCACCAAAAATCCTCTTTTTTTTATTTTTGATTTTCAAATGTTTTATGGTAAACTTGGATAGATAAAAGGATAGGTAATTTCATATTTATTAGACAACATAATGCAAAATAAATAACTTCACGTTCAATCTCAACCTCTATTTTAGATATTTAAGCGAAATGTCGGATCAAAACATGAATAACTGCCAGTTAAAAAATTAATTTTACAGATAATCGGTACTATTGATATAGTCACAATCAAATCAAGTCAAAAATCACAGCTTGATAGCTGTGATTTTCAATACAGTTATTATCAATCTATTAGTGATGAGATTGAAAAAGAAATTAAGTTTAAAAGTTAAATAGTTTTTTTTAGTTATCGTGGTCAGACCCACTGTAGGCGAGATTTTCAGGCGACAGTAGAAGCGTACCTACGCTCGCGCTTAAGGCATGCAATGCAATAATTTAAACATATATAATCAATTCTATAAACAAAAAAAAATCAATGACACAATACCACCAAACATTGTTTACGAGAGAGCCTAATTTTATGTACAATATAATTTCATGGAAATTTAACTCCATCATTAAATCATCCCTTCCTGACTTTGTATAAATCAACAAGTAGCAACTAAATCCACACAAATACGGTCCATTCGGCTAGCGACATACAACTTGTATACATATATGGCCTTGTGCCTTGTTCCTAATTTTTTTGTGGAAATGTAGGTGCATACCTTATAAAAATAAAAACTTTCAAGTTTTTTTAGTACTCATGGTATTAGATCATTAATTTATAATAAGTATCTAGGGTTTGAATAGCCGTCTGTTTGCAGCATCAAATTCGGTTCATCTACGATTACACAAGTCGAAAGGAACCATGAAGTCTTGTCTATTCGTAACCTCTGGAATTTTCAAAAATCAATAAATATCTAAATGCAAACGAATAAAGGTTTCTACAGCGCCTACGAACCTTAATTTTTCAAAAGTGCAGCTCTGTCTGCACTGCGATATTTCACAGCGCGATGTATCTCACACTTCTGTATTGCATCGAACCTAATAAACAGTAGCCGCACCGGCGGTCAAATATTGACCCGGAAAAAAATCTGTGATTCGATGCAAATCGAACGCGATGCGGTGCGGTTTATTTCGCAGTGCGGACAGCGCCCGCGCCGCAGATGGTTTAGTTCAAGAGGGCGCGCCTCCCGAGGGGGGCGCAAAACGTTTGCATTTTTGAAAGAAAAAATAATTTGGCGCGTAAATTAAGCAATAAAATAATATTATTTACTATAATTATAATAAATATCAATAAAAAAACGTTTCGAATTTGTTTGAAATTTATTTTGTATAATTTTGAATTAAAATAAATAAGTCCTTAAAAAAATGTGCGTTTTTTTTTTCGTAATGTAAAATTGAAAGGGGGGCATGAAAATATTGCTAGAAATCCAGGGAGGCTCAACAAAAGAAAATATTGGGAAACTCTGGTTTAGTGCGCCCGAGCCGACGTTAGCACGAGGAACCGCGGCCGACCCCGCGCGACGCGTCCTCCGAGCGCCCGTCTGCTGCCGCGTCGGCCGCACGTTTGGCGAGCGCTCGAAGGTCGCCGAGATCTCCTCACGGATTATTCCAGTGATTAATTCATTTAGTCTGCATGGCGACTAGCTATCAGTTATTTATCGGATTAAGAAAATAACACGAAGTCTGCCAGTGAAAAATAATATGCATTTTAAAATATATGCTACGTTATTCTTACACTGTACCTCTGGTTTTGAAATCAACTCCGGACTTCTCGATGATTCTTTAAGAAAAACACAAACTGTTAGAGTTGTAGCAGTCTGATAACGATCAACCCCTGAACGTCAATAAAAAAATTAAACGTGTGGCACTCGGGGACTGCCGCGCTAAAGCTATTGCATAGCATTTTTTATCAACTTATGCAATTATAATTATTTATTTAATTATGCAGTATTTTTTTTCTTCTTCACTTTCTTCATTAATAAATGCACTTTGTTCATTCATATTTAAAACACTCTATACACAAATTTTACGCTTATAGCTATTCACTGTTGTACATAGATACACCTATGTATACATATATACCTACATGTATACTTACGGGGCACATGCGGTGAGTGTGGCATTATAAAGATATGATAGATACCTATACACCTATATACTTACTCACAAACAGCTGCTTACGTATTCGTCCGATTTCGGAGCAGCTCGTCTCGATCCTTGCGAGCTTCGTACAGTCGTACCATATACATACACGTTAAGCGAACCCTCGGCCGAGCTACATGGTAGGCGGAGTGGGGGATGTTAGGTTTTATTTTCGTTACGGAATTTCTTGATTCGGTCGCCGCACTCAAAGCCCGCGATAAAAGCTATAGAATAGCTTAATAAATTGACCGATTTTACAAGTACTTTCACATCAAAACGTGCAACGCGACCGCAAACATCATTTAAATGCCGAGCCGCGCGCCAAAACGACATTCGTACACCATAAATGAGAGCTCCACAAACCGCAATTACTGTAGAACAATTCGCCTATCGAGAATATAAAAGATTTTACGTCGTAATAAACAATAAGTATGCATTTATTGTACATATGTAAATTACAATAAAACAATTGGCATATATATTCGCTATTCAATTATATATCTATTCTATTGATGAAAAAAAAAGAATGGGAGACCAACACAAGATTTTATAATTTGTTTAAATTTTTCCCCACTGTAACAGCATCACAATTATTATTGGCACGCTCTCTTTAATAATGTAGGTCAATGACAAGTTAATGATCCAGTTCGATTATTTTCTCGTTTCTCATTAGTTTAAAAAAAACACAGCACATTAGACTAATGCGCTTTAAAACGATGAGAAGATATTTTTGTACTCCTTAGAACACATTTCAATTCATATCTACTATAGATGTGTTTACATTAAATTAAAATATATATATGGGATACATAAAAAATGGGTTCAATGTGCTTTTGGCACCAATCACTTTTGTTGGGTTCCGCTCATTTTGAAATACACCGTTTACTGATGTTTAATTTCGGGATCACAGACTCATAGAACCAAAATTCATCACCTGTGTAGTTATTATAAACAGCTTTTGACGCACCATGATTGAATTTTTTTTTTTTGCACCAATCAACACAAGCCTGTTTTTGATCTATGCTCAAGTTGTGCGGAATTTAATGGAAATAATTTTTTTTGCAGCCACATTTTCATGTAACATTTTATGTATGCTCGTCATACTTATGCCCAGGGACACCTTTACCCGCGATATGGAAACATGACGATCTTGCATTATTAGTTCCCGCACAACATCGATATTTTGTGATACAACAATCGATTTAAGGCGACCTTATAAGCATAGACCGCCCACGATTAAATTCACTAAACAGTAGTTTTTGATGTTGTTTCATCCCCTAAAGTCGAAATGAATTTGATCGCTGTACTGTTTTTGAGTTAGCCCACGCTGAAACTTGTAATAAATCATCGCACGTAAATTTTCGCGATTTAATTCCATGGTGATAGACACGCAATTTTCAAAATGACGACACAACGATAAAACAATTGACAGTTACATGAAACAAACTGTATTCTAAAGTAAATTTTATTAAATAATCAACATTTTTAAATGTAATTACTTTTTAAATATTGTTCTGTATGTGGCCAGTTCCGTGTACAAAAATAGCAGCTCTACTATGAATTAATTTATCTAGCTTGAACATTTATTTTTTTGCCATATTTTATAAGAGCTATTCAATGATTATTTCCTCTAATACATACCAAAAAAGAAAACTGGATCATGCTAAGCATACAACGAAACTATATATAGAGTAATATTAAAAAATAAAATATTTTTTATTGCTTCAATAAATATTGCAGACTGATAGACGGAACCATATGCGGTCTGTCAGTAAACTAGAAAACTCGGAAGAAAAAATGTTTCAATTTTTCTTCTATTTCTTTTATTCTGTGTTATTTCTTACTTAAATCGTACTAGAGTACTGCATCATAAATTTTATACTTATCTGACACATTTTAAGATATATTTCTTTCTTTGTTTTCAGACCCAGCGACGACAATAAAAAAAGGATTCGGCAACGTGTATACGCAAGAAAAACATTCTTCGTAGGCCCACGTTACAGGCTTTTGCGCCCACCGACTGCCATTGACGCGGAATGTACAAATTAATATAAGCTAAAAGTAACTGCGGCCAACGTTTTCTTTTCTTTTATTTTTCTAAATAAACTGAAATTGTTATGATTATTTTATTTCTTTTTTGATGGGGAATATTAATTTCTAAGCTACTTCAATTATGGTGGTTCGAATCTCGTCTGATATGGTCGGGAAACGGTATAACACTAAATAAAAAGAAAGGCTGGCAAGATCATACAGAACCTATTTCCTAAAAAACTTTGTTCTTATAATAAGGTTTTCTTAGTGTGGATATTGTATTAACTATTAGTTATACAATGCATGTGTAGTTTAATAGATAAATGCTAAAGCGAATAATACAATGGCGAATTTTTAAGTATTTTGATAATAAGCATATATCTTTTATTTATATAAAGATAATACTTATCTTTAAGCAACCTTTAGTTTTTAATTAAAGTAAATATTTTTTGTTATCGCTATCAATCCCTACAATTCTTGATAATTGATATTTATTCCCTTCTTGATTGTTTAAATATCAGAAATACATAAAATATAAAATAGTAGCAAACACAACTTTCGTGGAGACCTAGAAGCGTTATTAGTTCTTTAAAAGAACAGGCAGAAAATGTAAGAACCAAACCCTAAAAACCTCAAAGAATCGCAAGCGCAAAAATCTTCTTTCAGATGTGGAAGAAAGTGCGGGTCCAGCCGTCGAGTCAGGGAGGGGTCATATAGTGGAGAGGTCTAGTCAGGACAGGCCCCAATTCGGTTACAGTAATAAGACAAAAACTCACTCCACGGGAGATATCATGACCCCCCATGAGCCCCCCCCCAATCCCGTGCGGAAGATACATAATACTCGCGCACACTAACTCATTTTCGCAGCAATACAAGACTTCCTAGCAATATATTGTTATGAAAAAGTAAAAAAGAAAAATATTATGCATAATATTTAAGTAATACGCGTCAGTCGTATGGAGACGGCGGGAGCACCACCGACTGGCTTGAGGGCATTCTCCAAATAGATTTCGGCCGTTCGCCGGTCGTCTACGTACAATCTCCGAGTTTACGCGGTCTCGACAATGAACTCAATTTTTTATACGCCTTAGATTCATAATGGAGTGCCGGATCAGGGCGGCGGCGGAAGGAAGCGATTGCTCAACGTCGTCCGCTCCGACACCTGCCGCCGCCCACGTGCGCCCGACGACCCGGGACGTTTTCTACGACATCTAGTGGAATTTGTGAGATCGACAAAATAAACGGGTTAACGATAGGGTTGTTCACGAGTCCGACATGTGAATCTGTTTCGATTTGTCGAATGAAGTCGTGGCTTTGAGATACACATAGATATGCGATCGTAGTTGATTCCGTAATTCATGAATCTGATTATCAGATTTTATTCCACATTTTGATTATAAACTAAGCTGTAGACCAGAATTTTACAAATTTTCTAATTTGGATGAATTCATAAAACTTGGCCATGGAAGTCTACTACGTACTTTTGATACCTATAACATCCTAATCCTTTGGTTTGTATAGAAGACTAAAAGTATATATTAAATATTATGAGGTTTTATAAGAAAACTAAAATTTACAAAAAACATGACAACAATAACATCACCAAGAATAAAATACAAGTAATCTAATTTTTTGTTGAAAATTAATATACTTAATATCAGCTATAAAGAAAATTTCTCATCTGATTAAATTTACACAGCTATTAATATACATTTACCGAACAATTTAGTTGATATATGGCGTATAGACATACAATATATAAAAGTAGAGTTATTAAATATAGCATAAGATGTGAAAATTAGACAAGATCCATGTGAACCTAACTTGGTCATTTAAGATGAAACTTTATAAATAGTAGCGTTGGTTTTGGTAGATGAATGAAGAAATATAGTTTCTTTTGTATGATTTGGTTCAGATTCCTAGAAGTCCTCCTTTTTTTCTGGATCATAATTTAAGGAGTAGTAATAAATACACATGAGTATTATAGAATATTTAATCAGACAAAGGGACTTACCTCAGTTAGCAAAAGATTATGACAAAATATTGTTACATTATATTAAAATCACTTAGCAATATTAAAAACATACCCTAAATCTCAAAAGTAATAATTTACTAACAAACATGACATAAAATGTAAAATGCTTCATTGGTGAAGCAATGTATCATTAAATGCTACAAAAATATATGAACTAAACATTCTCAACATATGTTACTTTGTTTATCTGGTCCATATCTATCAAAATAGTACTTTAAACACAGTTCCGGGTGGAAAGCCCTGAAATATCGAGTCATATTTTAAGTCAATATTCCAATACCAGCATCGACCTGAACCTCAAGTATGATATGAGGATGCAGTGCTTCATCTTTTCCTTCCATCAACAATAAGCGTGGAAACATTCGAAGTACAAAGCTAGATGGTGGGTATCTAAGTGGCAAGTCAAAATCAGTAAATTTAAATAAACCAGCAGTAATATTTACATCATCTACATGTTGAAATTGTTAATCTAATTCTAATGCGCGGTTTTCGTATGTGTGAAAATTTTTTTGCCACATACCAGTCTTTGGTTTAAATGTTCAGTATGACCATATAATATATATGTGAATAACATTAGATATCCTTGCCTGTTGGAGGACAATCAATATGATACAGATAATAAAGAAGGAATAATAATAAAACGCAAAACAATTACATAAACAGAACAAACTATCAAGTTTATCAACTTGTCCCACATACACAAAATACAAGAAATTTAAATGAATTTATAAATGCCTTTAAAGAATTATCTTCACAAATATTTCCTTATCATCAAAGCACATACACAAATTGCCATATGGGCGGGCAGTGAAATCATTTTAATCCCTACTTATTTAGTCTATAAACTCTAATACTTAACATTCGAAATGTATCCCAGTACTCAATATAAAAGTTTTTTGCTAATTTTGACATATTAACATATCAATAATTATTCTCATTTTCCTTTAATATAAACATTAAGAACACCAAAAAGTAACAACAGCCATTTAATACAAATTTAATCATCTATAAAAATCTCAAATCACAAAAGTATAAAGGATATTATAAAAGAATTACAAATGGTTGTTTCTTTTTGACGGTCTATTGTTACTGTATGTTGAAAGAAGGCGACAGGAATATGTTAAAAGCAATCAACTGTATATTAACTTAATGTAAGGTTGCAGCATTAAATTTGGGTTGCCTTAGTCATTATCGTAAGCGCACCGTTTGATCGACCTGGGGTGGACGCGCGTCTCCTGCAGCGGAACGAACCGCTGCAGTGGGGACGGACACGGCCGGTGGTGCGTTGGTGACGGGCGGTGGCGCCTGGTACTTAGAGACAGGGAACATAGGCCGTGGCTCAATATTTGATGCACCTTCAAACCTGCACGAATTATATATTTTAGAATCAATAAATAGAAATAAATAAATAATTGCAAGTAGTATTTGCATAGATGGGTTTTCTATGAGATGACTTCCAAATATCTTGGTCTCATAAGTCATACCATAACATTTCAATTATTATTACCAATTATATAAGGTCGGGGAAAAAGTTTTTTAATATTTCATAAACAAATTCATGGTAATTTTTCATCACGTTTTATTTACATTTAAACACACATGTACATATATATATACATCTCCTAGTAGAGTTAGTTGTATCAGTGATTTTTGGTATACCCAATATTGATCATTGTTTATTTAAAAATATCTATTCTACTATGTAGTTTAGGCTTATCAGATATGAATATATCAGTTAAAAATACAAAGTTGCATCCATATATTCAATCAGTATTGAATACACTCATAGCGAAATTTGTAAGACTACATTTTGATCATGATAATGGTCAAACTGTTGGATCAAACAAAGTTGTATATATGTGACAACAAAGTATATCAACATCACATGTTTGCGCAATAAGTTGATCAACATTTTTATAAAAGCAAAGGTGAATGGTAGTTATTCTACTCGCACTTATGATTCCTATATTTATTACTCTTACGATGACCACTGAAGTACATTACTAAAAGAGATGGTGGAGTTCGGTGAGGAAATGAGGCCCTGCAGGCTGATATTTTATTATAAAGTCCACTTGGCTGTATTTTTGATTATATATCGTGTATTAACGTCGCGCGCAGAATTCGACGGAACAAATGACGTTGGATTCAAACCTATAGGGTACAAAAAGTTCCGCCGGCATGAATAAAATACCGTCTTCTGTTAAAATACCGTCTTCTGTTTTTATAATTGAAATTCTTGTTCTTCTACTTGGCACTCTCCGTTCACACAGTCCTGATAGACTCTGTACTGTCAAGACGTGTTTTAGCTTATAGGAACAACTTCTATTTTAGTTTTTTAAAAACAGTTCCTAAGCGTAAATTTAAATATGCATAATGTACAATACAATATTTCAATCTGATATACTTTGATAATAATCGAGATGTATATTTTTGATTCATGAAGTTATAACCTAGTACATACTACCTGATAAACAATTACCTGATGGCACGGTATTTGTCTGGGATGGCGGGGTGTGGCTGCAGTGAGGCATGCGCGTGAGTCCGCGAGAGCTGCCGCAGGCACGGCAACAGGTCCCTCACCTCATATCTAACACAAAAATGTATAAACTATACCTCTCTAAAAATGATGTATATATTAGTGATTAAATTATATATTGCATATACAGGATGGCATCAATCATGCATCTTTCCACAAATATTTATAATCTCCTTTTTTAGAACTTTGCCAAAGCAACTATAACAAAAATATTAATTGAAAATATACTTATATTAATAATATAACATAATATAGATACAACCCTACGAAATGCTCGGCCAGACGGTGCCCGCACGCTACGCATCACGCCCGGGCACGTACAAACTCGAATCCTACCTCGCGCTCAAGCTATGCGATGTATTATTATATATATGGGACATATTTAGTCCCTTAACTACAAATGATATTTGATGTTGTCAGCGATGTAGAGATCGCCGAAAATATTATTACATTAGTCGCTGATTTTCCACACTCACCTCTAAAGAAACAAGGCAAACTAAAATAAATTATTGCGTAAATGATATATAGCAAGCAATATTAGTTGTGGACTCGCAGATTGTAGGCTGTCAGAGTAGTTTCACTTTAAAGTTTTAAAGCCACAATGTCATCTTTGAAAACTCCGCAACAATAAGTCACATTTGCATATTCAATAGAAGTATTATTAAACACTTCAACATTAATCACACACAATCTTAATTCCAAAAGGTCAATATCGTAATATTGTATATCGTAAATCATAAGCGTAACACATATACTAAAAAATACCTAAGTTCCCCTGCTAGTTCAAGGACCCAACCACAAAGTACAATAGTAGACCAGACGCTGCGGGCTTTGGCCGTGACTGACTAGGCGCACGTCGCATTGGCAACCTAGAGGCGGGCGGGATATTGACCCCATCATCGTCAGCTGTAAGCTAAGGTTGTAAGTTTGTAAATTTTTGGAACATGTTTAAAGCTATTTTTCTTAGTAATGGCTACTTCAATGACTATGGTTTCTTTGGAAAAGTTGTTCTAAAAAAGAAGTAGATTATGAATATTTACAGAGATGCATGATCAATTCAATATGGAGTTTGCTTTATGGAGTACGAGCCTCCTTTAAGAATACAATACTATCAGCACATAATCCTTATGATGACCCGATGATGTTGAATCCCCATCTCTTTAGAAGTTATGGTGAAACTTCTTCGAAAGCTATGATGACACCAGTGATATTATCTTGAAAAAACATGAATAAATTACTTTATTATGAATAATAAATGAATAAATCACCTAGAAAATCTAGCAAGAGCAGGTGGCCATGCAGATTCAAGGCAGTCAGCGTGAGGCAATCCGTCGTGGCGAGGCTCGGAGGCCACCTCCTCATCACAGTGCTTGCACAATAGGCAATGACGCGCGGTTGCCAGTGCCGCCGCTGCTACTACTGACGGCTTGAACTGGAGGTACGGGTCGGCTTCCAGCAGAGACAGTTCCGCAATGTACTGGATATAGTTATTTATGCTTATAATGATGATGTCTATATTTATCAAGTAGATATAAGTTGTCAACAATTAGAAGAATAACTAAAACTTTATATAAGGGTATGTCCATCATAAATTTGTCTGCCAAAATATCACTAGATACAAATTCTAATAATTTAATAGTACTTAATTACTATGGCATTGAGAATATAATGAAATCTATTATAAAAAAATTATTTGAATATTACAATGACAACAATTACACATTTTCTACTTAGAAATAAAGATTTACTAACTGCATATAAATTAGATCTAATATTTAGGACTGCTATCACAAATTCCTTTAAACTTTCTCTTTATAAATCACTTAAAAAAAATTACAAAGCGATTGAAGCTTCTTTTATCATATCATTATCAAAGTAGCTTTTAAATGTGGCAGATAAGCAATCATCTAGTTTTCGGCACATACAGATGGCTGATATATTTCAAATAACTTTAAGTACCTACATAAAAAAAAATTATTGAGATTTTAAAACATTGTGGTTAATTTAATTTAAAACAGTAGATTGTTACTATTATATAATCATTTACCCTTAATACTTAGAATATTTTGGATCTGACAAGAACATTAAAAATATGCTACAAAGGTTTATCTTACTTGTCGAAGACACGTTCAGGCCGGCCCTAACTTTGATCAGGGTGGATTTCCAGAAATTTTAATTAGGCTTCATGATAAGTAAATAATAATTGCTAATTTTTCAAAATAAGTTTTTATTGCAAACATCAACACATATTAAGCTTAAATTAAATAAAGTAACTTTTAGTATTGTAACACAATAAAATATGTCTTTCCAGAAGCAACATCAAAATTTAATTTTTTGGTGAAAATAATCATTTTCATTAATTGGTTTTCTAGCACCCCTCGTTACATGGAACTTAAAGCAACCGCTCCACTCGCTCTACTCTTAAGCCGGCGCTGGACATGTTTCGCAAAGTATGTCAACCTGGGCTAGGTCATTGTCCAGTAGACCAAAAAACAAGTGAAATACAAAAATAAAAATATTTTTGTTATGAGATGGAATGCATCCATTTTAAAATAATATAAAATGTTTAGGAAAAGAAATAACTTACCGATGCCAGATGGAAAGTCTTCTTAGAGATACCATTGGAAATGCAAAACAGGGAGAGGAACGTAAATGTAGTTGGTACAGACAGATCGAATGACAACACCTTTAAAATAAGGTGCTCCATACGCAAAACCTCGCTTCTTGCATACGTATCATCCGTTATGTACACAAACTCCCCCACCTCGGGGGGATACACTTCTTCAAATTTACTGAAAAAAAATACCATCATCATTTAAAATACTGAAAAAAAGAAAGTTTAAAATGATAGTTTAAATTGATACCCATATTCCAGTTTCCATTAAGCATGATTTAAAGCATTTTTAAACAATGATTTCTTGTTTATGCTACATGACATATATCGAAGATAAACCTTTCAGAGAAATTTAAATTTTGACACAACTACTATTCAGAAATAATACGTAGTATATAATTAAATGGTCATGAAATTAAAAACAAAATCTTCAATGACTAGGTTTTTAATTTCATGATGGCAGTTACACTGTTTTAGTAGCCCACGATTTGAGAAAAGTTTGGAATTGAAATAAATTTTGCAACAAATGAAGTATACAAGACACATTAAATTTTACAGACAAACAAGTTGCAACTCGTTTAACATTAAATGATTGATTTCATTTAAAACTACTACATGTATATAATGTAATATTAAGTTAGTTGTTGCTAATATTGATTAAAGTTAAATACTCATTAGCAGATTCCACCATAGATTGCACCAATACCTTCCAGTTCAAGGGCAACATTCTTAACTACCAAGCCAACACATATCTCTAATTATTTAGCTAAATAAATTGTATGGATCATGTCATTAATCAATTATTAATAATTATCTAAATGAATTTTAAAGTTTGTAACATTATCAAATTATTATTGTAAATGATTTATTGTCATACTTTGAGAACTTACTTCAACTATAATGATTAAGTTATTATTTAGTAAAGGTTTAACAAATTGTCACTCTTAGTGATGCTGACACATTACTTTCAGGAAGGTGAATATTAATGATAGATAGATTTTTTTGGTGTATTCTCTTTAAAAATAACCAAAACAGGGGGGTGCAAGTGCATCTCCTTGTACTTTCTGGCACCCATGGTCACACCCAAAGTCAGTTAAATGTCATTAGCATATAGCGAGGCAATGAAATAAATTGGCAATGCTTTTAATGACAGTTAGTTACATACATACATTAGTGTTAATTTAATGGCCCTTCCTTAATGTGGCAAATAAATAATGATCTAACATAGGTAACTACTTACATATTATCTTAATAATCTATCTATACATACAATAATAGTATAGAACCATTCTTTCAGTACATTGAAAGTAATTGCTGTCACTGATTGCAGGTGATGTAGACGATGTAATAGAATATATTAAAACTTTTTCTGTATGATTGTATGTTTGAACATGCTAATCTCAAAAACTAATAGATGAATTTACATGGGGTTTTCATGAGTAACTTAACATAGCTTGTGGCAGCATATCAGCTTCACTTCATCAAAATTAAATATTAAAAGTTAGTTGATTTTTAAAAATAGAAATCTACAACTACAAAGTGATGATCATAGCTAGTATACATTATAATTAGAGATAATATGGAAATATTATATTTATTTAAGGCACCCCTTAATTTATCTACATAATATTTAGGGAGAAATATTAGTCTCTTGATTCGAGATTACTGTTAGACTAAAAGTGATGTGCACCAAAAGATAGAAACAATAATTGTTATAAAATTGACAGATAATGTACAGATAATCTGTGAAATTTTATTGATAACATATGAATTGAGTTTGATACAACAACAACTACATTTTCATTTTTAAGTAAATCTGTCACATATTTAATTACATTATTACCATTACAAATATATTTAATATAAATTTCCAAAGTATACAAACATTGTATCTCTGACCATTTTCTAAAGCATGTTCTGATTAATCTGTTTTTTTCCATAGGTATATTAATTTACATTACAATAAATATTTAAATTTTACATCCCTAACCAATTTTTTAAATAGTCTCTTTTCCAATAGTTATTTAAGATGGATGGTTCAATGAACGATTGATTACTAGTAGCCCACTAGTAATCAATCATTTTAATTTTTTTATTCTTAGTACAGTAGAACCTTGATAATTCAAACCTCGGTAACTTAAAAACCACTATAACTTCAAAAAATAATATGTTCCCTTCCCATCAGAGCCCAAAACCTCTATAACTTAAAATATGCAACTTCTATAACTTAAATAAGTAATCTCTGTATTGGCCCTCAGTAACTTAAAGAAATGTTTACACAACCTCTATAACGTAAAATTGTTTGTCAATGAGTCATTTTGAAAGAGTGTGCAAAACAAAAGGTTTCGGTATTTATTGCTTGCACGTGTTCACTAGTTAAATTGTTAACGTAAACAATACATGTCACTTATTGTTTGCTTCTTCGACATTCTTTAAAGCTTTGCATATGTTAGCCTTAAGACATAAGTAAGCCTTGGATCATAAGTTTTGATCATTGTCCTGGAAACATCGCTTTACTTATTGTGTGATAAACTGGCTTAAAATGAGTTCAAAAAGAAAACTAACAACACTCACATACTGATAAGGGAACAAGGGTACATACATACATATGTACATACCTACCTCTATATTAACCTATCCCTAATATAGACCCTTGATAACTTAAAACCTCTATAACTTAAAATATTTTGTGTTTCCCTTGGACTTTAACTTATCGAGGTTCAACTGTATATAAGATGTATATATAGGTACAAATTTATTGTATAATTTTTTTTGTGCATATAACAGACGAATAAGCACACAAAAGTAATTAAAATTGACATCCATGAACTCTTTCAGTATTTTTGCAATTTACTACAAGACAACTAGAGTGATTCATCTTCAATTTTATTTGCAATAGGCGCTCTTACAGCTATCTTTATCCACCGGGAGTGCTGTGACTAAATTTATTTACCACACTTTGATCTACATGAAGTGAATATGTTATTACATATATGTAATTGTACATTTTGTATATTGAAAACCACACAATGTGGTCTTCAATGACATATAAAATATTATGTCAGGATCTTGTTAGCAAACTTTTTAGAATTATATTACTACCATTGAAGACATATTTTTGCCCATAAAGCGAGAATTACTCCACCAAGGTTTTTAATATTGTGCTTAAAAAAAGGTTTCAATAGGGGTCGTAAAAACAATTTTAAAGACATGGATGGATTGAAAATCAGCATAGATATAATTTTAATATAAATCAAATTGTTTGGCCAAAATATATTTTTAAGTAAACTTTAATATTTACTAGAATCCAGCTCAATCAAAATAAATACCAAAATCGGATAGATCCTCAATCTGATATAAAACATTTATGAAAGATAGTACCTTAGCAGTCAGGTGGGTAAATCTGACACAACACAATCAAAATCTAGAATGACATCTGAACTGATGAAACTACATGCATCGAGAAGTAATTTTAAAATAATAGCAACTTACGCGGCAATCAACGTAGCTGCAGTGCCAACAAGCTGCAATTTTGCCCTCACTACACTCATGTACGACAGAAATCTATCCACATACATTACAGCCAGATGCAATGTTTCAGTTTGTTGAGAATATTCCTCACAAACTTCAACAAGCCAATCCACAAGTATTGAACGCATACTATATGATATGTCCGGTTGTTTTCTCATATAGCGAGGATTAGCGCGAAATTTTATCTGAAATAAAAACATGGAATCGTTAAAGTATCTGTTTATAAAAATATTGTATAAGCAAACATAAAAGAATCATTTATGTAGCCACATATATACACTTGATGTGGGTAGACCAAATAAAAAAGATAATGCAATGGTAAACTTTATATAGTTTAGTAATAATAAACTGTATATAAATAATATTTAGTTATCATTATGATTGTCAATGAATATATTAATTTTATACAAACTGTGAGAGTACAAAACCATTAATAATTGAGAAAAATATCTAGAAGAACATTTAATGAAAAATTCAGCACAAGTACTACAAAATATCTTCTAATAATAGTACTATGTGACAAAACTTTTGTACTAACCTCAACTTCCCTCATGTGGTCATAGATGTCTTGCTGATATTCCACAACATGGAAAAATGTTTCACGATCAGTTTGCGCAGTTGTAGCATCTACATCATCATTCCCTAATATTTCAGAATCATTTGCCTCCAAACCTGGTGACTCCACATGTATATCTTGTTTATCTTGTAATGGAAGCCTGTAAGTAAAAATATTATTTGTGGTAAAGAACCATGGCGAAATATAAATTAAGTTAAACCATAATATACAGCAATATATGCATACCGTATAGATATATCTTTCTGTGGCTCTGGCTGCTTTTCTATTGGTTTTTCTAGTTGCTTGTTAGGAACACATAGTGGTTTTGAGTTGACAACATTTGCGAGGAAATTGTCTTTTTTTACTTCTTTTACAGCAAACGGTTTGCAATTTGGCTCACGCTTTTTAGACTCAACTTCGGAAGGTTTGTCCTCATAAACACTAAAAGCTCGAAATTGTGCCACAGGTAATACAATATTTTTTTCGTTGTTGATTTGTCGCAAAGGACGTTTATCTTCTTGAACTTTTGAAGGTCCGTTGGTCAAACCAGACTGTAATATCATTTTAATAACGTAAAAGATTTGAAACTTTCACAACAGACAAAAAATGTTACACCGGCGTTTACCAATGTGAACAATAGTTCAACGTAATTAATGACACTAAACTTACCACTTTTGGCTTCCAGTTTTGATTACTCGCAAATTGACTAATTTCACCCAGAGCCCGCCGCTGTGGTGCTGTTGTATTTACGTCCGCATTGTCTTTTTTCAACGCTGCGGAATTATTTTCTTGGTCCTCGTGAATTGCAAATGAAGCCATTGCCCTCACCGTTTGTATACGAAATTGGCCGAAATACGAAATGCACAGTAATTAAATACAGCAACCACAGCGGAGCAATCTTAAATTACTTATTAGGAATTCACTTTACCATATAAAAGGACGTACAATTAATATATACTTTAACTTTTACCAAAAACGCGGTTAAAACCGTTTAATGAGCAAACTTAACGAACAAGACTCATTTAGAACACCACAGCTGTTTTTACGTTATTCTTGTCTATGATTTTTGAAATAAAAACCGATTTATTATGAAATCTTCAAAGTTGTCTATTGTCTATGCGGATATGTAAAAGTTTTTATTTATGTATTACTTTAATTCCGCACAAAACAATGTTTTTAACCTTGTCTACAATATTCTTACTCAAAGACAAATTCAGAATAAAACAAATATAATTTAAAACTTATAAAGAAAAATCCTCTTTTTCGATTAATTGATTAGCTGTTTTTCCATCGGACAAGAATTACATACAATAAAAGAACCTGACTGTTAGACCAGGATATGATACACAAAAAAATAAAGTAACGAGGAACCGGAATTTAGGAATCACGGAAATATGCCAAAGGTTACAGACTTTGAGAAAATTTCACATAGAATTTTTTAAAATTACAGTTAAGTTTTATAATAACATAAAGTCATCAATCATAAGGTATAAATCCGGATTAAATTTTTTTATGTTAATCAAAAAAAAAATTATTCAAGATATTCAATTGACTAATTTTAGTTTTATGTAACTTTAGTTTGCTATATAAAATGAGTTTGTCTATGTCGAATCCCAAAACGATCTGCCTCCCGTCTCTATCAGCGAAGATCGAACGTTTATTATATCTCTAAAAACTTGAAAAACACATGGTCTCGATAGCATTATCAATAAAGCTATTAAATGATTTTCCTTGCCTCTATTGGGTTTACTGGTCGCTATTTTTAACGAGTGAGTCAAACATTGCTATTTCCCTCCCCTCTGGAAAGAGATGGAGATAATAGGTATTCATAAACCAGGAAAACCTTGCGACCTCTCTGTCAATTACAGATCAATCAGCCTACTTAACGGTCTAGGTAAACTCTTCGAGAAAGTTCTCAAAACTCGCTTAAGCCATCACTTTCTCGAGAAAGACCTTATCATAGCAGAACAGTTCGATTTCCTGCCTGTACATTCATGCCCCTCCGTCTAGTCAAATACATCACAGAAAACTTTAAGTCTAAGCAAAAGAACGTAGCTGTCTTCTTCGATGTAGGCTTTCAATGTAGGCTAAGGCTTTCGATAGGATATGGCACGTGGGTCTTATTTACCAACTTCACAATCTATTATAGGTATTTTGTTTTTAGACACGAGAGTATACACTCCACTAGACGACTAATCAGAGCTGGAGTTCCTCAAGGCTCCACCCTATCTCTGCTCCTGTATTCAGCATACACAAAAGACATTCCGCGCCCGACGTCGTGCGACCAACTCGCATTATGCGTGGACAATACCGCATTATATTATCGTGCAAGGTGCATAAAATCAACTCTCCTCCACCTCCAAAAAGTCACTGATGACCTGGGTCGGTGGTTCCGAATCTGAAGGATTGAGGTTAACCCTGATAAGTCAGCTGCTATACAATTCAGATATAGCAAGCGTTTAAATCGAAAAATTATCGACTTAGATATACTTCACCTTCGAATATTGAACGCGAACATTCCGTGGAAAAATTGCAATTTTCTACCAAGGGCGGCTCGGAGTCATGCTTGGAACAAAAACAAATTTATCACTACGCAATAAGCACACCATTTACAAGTTAAGGACAGCGATGACATATGCGTCTCCCGCCTTCGCTCATGCCACCCCAAAGGCACTCGATAGACTCCAAATACCCTACAATAAATTCTGTAGAGATGCCATGGACGCACACTATGCGTTCGGAATTCAATATTTCACAGGTATCTAGAACTCCTTATTATAGCCATATAGCCTAAAATCAAAACCAACAAGTCTACACATCGTGGAAGCCGAAAATACTGCAATATTTTTGAATTTAATAAGAAATTATCTCGAATTATATACCGCGTCCAACGCAGATTATAAAAATGCGTTGAAAAAGAAGTGGCATGTAGGAATATTTAAGAAAAAACGGGGAAAGATGATAAAAATTTTATTACTTACATTTTTATTAATTTTCCTTGAAATAATTTACGAATTGTGTTCTTACCTTAAACATAGCTTTGTCTGCCTTATGTCTATTGGGATACATGGGTACGAATGCTTCTGCAGTTTCCGAAAATTGTTTGTTTTCAAATGTATGTGTACATTCTTTAATCTGCAATATGTTATATAAGTTCACTGCAACGTTTACAATTTTAATCGTATTATTTAAATCGATTTCAAAGGGCCTCAAGAAAATTTTAAATTTTGTGCTAATATGCCTATTCTACTACAACTCGTGCCCTACTCGATGATCGATTTTTTTTTATCGTCGTCATTTAATTACTGCATCTCTAGTGATGGATCTCATCAGAAAAGACTCGAATGTAAATCCTCCATCTACAATGAATATATGTGGTGTAGGCTCTTTAAAACCTGGCAAAAGTTTAGGAGCTGGCAAATTCAAATGGCAAAAGAAAATCTTGTCAAAGTAACATATGATAGAATGGATATGGAGTTTTTAGATTTTAGGTTTAGATTATGCCAATACTGCCAAGATATTTTTTTACAAGCTGTTATTTAACTTCAAATAACAAATATTATAACTCAGGCTCAACTGCAAAAATTATATAATAGCATACCAAATTCTGCTTTCAGCAATGCTTCATCCTCCAATACTACCAATTTTTATTAAATTGATGACGAATCGAATATGTCAAGACCAATGCAACTCAAGGAATAGCTATAATATTATAGAGATATTACACAAATACACTCACCCATTATCTCGCTGACTTTCATAAACAGACTCTTAAAACCTTTCAACTACTGCACAGATACACACACCCACGACACAAATACAGCTAAAAGAAACTAAATCTTTTGGCTATGGAGAACAATTACACCCCCAACTACCAAAAATAAAAATACAAAAAAAGACACCTAAAAATATACAAGATTATGTTTGTAATAGGAATGATAAGTAATCGAGTAAAGATATAAGTACTTAATAAATATTCGTACCTTAAACAAAGCGGCAGTCTATTTTTTGTCGATATAGTCTTCCTGAATTTTTTTATTTCCTTTTTAATATGAAGTTTCAGAAGATTGTGTAAAAATTCAAAATCTTCTGTTTTCATTCTGAAATACATATAAAAACGATCTTCATCTGATTAAAGTTCCAAACATGGTTTATTTTCTCTGAGTTCCCTCCGTTTCTGGATTACGACATGCACCCAGATTCTACGCTTTCCTTTTAGTATCGATGCCAGCAACTACAATTCTTCCTCTTCGGAATCTGAAAATCATGACTGGAACGATATCCTGAAGTGATGACCATACTTACTGTCCACGTAAGCTAAGGGCCTAAAAGTTAATATTTCGCAACTAATTTTTCATAGAGTCACGCATCCCTCTCCTCCCACCAGATAAATAATTATTGTTGGATATGTGGAAAAAATTACGGTAACAGTATATATAACCAAATTAAAAGAAAAATAAAAAAAAACTGTCACAGCTAAGTAAACGCTACAAGTAAACGAGCATTAGTAGACAATTTATAGATGATACTTGGAGAACTAAAAAAAAAATGTTAAAATTCCATTAAAAATTACATATATAATGTTGTTAGTTATGTAAAACGGCTAGGTAATATAAATTTATGAACCACATAAAAATATGGACGTATAAAATTGCGACATCCCCACCCCAACTCAATTAATAAGTCCTCTTCTAAATTCATATATCGTGATGGACAATTACAGAAACCTACATTGCCCGTGGCCTGATATACACTTGGCCGGTTTATAATTTATAATATGAACAGTATCGGGGGACGAACCCTTTGAAAGTCTTTGTAGCGAATTAAGGTCTAAAAGTCAATTAATATTATTCATACCTTTTTATTTAGTACACTACAATAAAGACAGCCAAAAGGGTCTCGCACCACAAGCAAAGTCGCAATCGTGCTAGTCTATCCAAACAATCGAAAGTTTATAAACGATTGTTAGAAAAATAATGTTTTAAACTTAGAATTGGCAACCATTACTAGATATTAATTGCCTTATTACGTAATTGCCTTGATGAGGACTCGCAAGGTTTTCATCCGTGATGCATTATTAGCTAACAGCAGGGATTCATGTATTTAAACAAATAATTCAACATAAACAATATAATACTAGTAACGAAACCAAAAAACACGTATGAAAAATGCAACGAATAAATTATTAGACCGCGGCACGCCTGTAGCTCATAAAACAATCCGTTATCTTCCAGCTCCTACCACTCCCCTGACAAGAAACATTTGATTCATGGCTTTATTTCAATTTTTAAAAAATACTTATATAACGTACAATATCCAATCTAATCATATTTGTGCATAAATTTATAAAGAAATGCGTAGAAATATTTACTATATGACCGCGTCTAAAATCCTAGTAATGGCTGTCAATTTGACAACTTTTGACATTTAACTTTAATTTATGTCCTTGTTGCAAACTCGTGTTTTTATAAATACTGGAATCTGATAGTATTCCAGTTTATTAATTTTTTCTTTGCTGTTATTGTGGCTGTGCCTATATTAAGTATAATGAAAATTATTTCTTTCTGTATCATGTTTTTCTTTGCTAACCCGACAACTAGTTTACGTGAATACACCAAAAAAGACATTATAGGTCTTAGGTAGGTATTTTAAATATAAAGCATCGTTATTTGCAGTTTAATTAAAAGTATAATAAAGACAATTATCTTGAAACTATAAGCATGTTGCACCCTGCAAGAACAATGACCGGATTTACACCATTTTTGATATATTATCATAATAATTGAGGCCCTACTTATCTGTATTCTAATTATCTGCTATACAAGCATGGTATGAAATATATTTTTGGGATAGATAAAGTATTTCATTAATCAGTTCAATTTTTATTTATTGTTGTTGTTGATTACAAAAAATAAATTACAAGAAACAATTTAGGTAATTGTGATAATAAAAATGAAATGGTGCCCTAAAATATTTCATTTATGATCTAATGCATTGTTTCACTTGTTAATTCCAAAGAAAAAAGTAATTGTAAATGGTATATAAGTTATTATATGATTAATTTTATAATTTTAAGTGCACAAAAATTGGTTCAGAAACAATTTGCATATATCCATAGAACTATACACAGTCCTCTGGAATAAGAAACATTATAACATTTGGAAAATAAATGCTATTTGTTTGTTCTTTTTTATAAAGAATTATCTGAAACCAATATTCACAGTCTTCAATCTGAAAATAGAAGAAGCACACATAAATTAATGTAATTCTGCATTTTAGATAATACATTTATTAGATAGGGTAAATAGACCAGTAGATTGATACCCTTCAATAGTTGAGACAATACAATTTTAATAACAGTTTATATTATACTTAAAAATGAAAATGCAAAATAATATATTTTTTAATAACTATATGCCTTTCTGATTATATAAAATATTTTTTGTTTGTATCTTTTATAATGATAAAAAAAGTTTTCCTTTGACATCATGACGTTTTGCTTCAAGAGCACCAGCAAGCATGTGAAACATAATCATCTAAGTATGTGACAAACAACCAGTAACATGTATTTGTCATGACTAATATAAATAAATAAAAAAATAAGTTGTGTATCATGTGATTATGTCTATCATTTCATTTACATTGCTATAAATATAATAATTAACTAATGAAATCAAAAACACATAAGAAACTTTACCATCCATCTGTTAGTATTGGCTGTCCATCTAGTGGAGATTTTGTTCATCTACTTGGGATATAAGTTACATTATACAAAATTTTAATTTGTTTTTCTAGTTAATGAAACATCTTTACATAAATGTAATTCATTTTCTTATAACTTATTTATATAATATTGCATTATTTTGATTAAAAAGCATGAAAGCCTGTTTAACTGTTCATATATTAGTGTGTTCACCCTATAAAATTTAAAATGGTATTACAAAAAATGAGTGCGACAGTAAATAGCTTTTAGAAATATTCTTTTGTAAAATATTTGCAATCCAAAAATGTAAATGAATAATCAAATAATATTGACATTGAACTAAAAAAATACTTTTCCTTCATACCTATGTTTCAATAAAATTTTATGACTTTTTACTTAAAAGAATTTTCATTATTCATAACCTGTATAACCCCTCTTTTTGTTAGCTAAATAAAAAAAATGTGCCTATATATCCGTAATAATAATAATTACATAAAATTTATACCGAATAAATAAAATTAAACAATATT
The DNA here is from genome assembly GCA_005406025.1 of Eumeta japonica. Taxonomy (NCBI): domain Eukaryota; kingdom Metazoa; phylum Arthropoda; class Insecta; order Lepidoptera; family Psychidae; genus Eumeta; species Eumeta japonica. Next base: position 221,266 of record BGZK01000704.1, read on the forward strand.
GTTAAATTTTGATCTATGCAATTTGATTATGTACAGGCAGCTAAATACATTACTCACTGGTTTTTGTGTTGATGGAAATATGTGACATTTGTCTTGAGCTTGCTGATGTACAGTTGGTTTAATGCCTTAAAGTATCTTTATTTTTCTCTAAGTACATATTTTCCACATTGTATTTTCATCTTCCAAGCTTTACATCTACACCTTAAATTGCACTGAATATGAATGTAACATGTCTATTAATAAAACAACATTTAATATTCAAGCAATTCAGTTATGTATACTCAAAAATATTTTGATATTAGCTAAAAGTAAATAACACTTAATAAATAAAAAATTTGATGCATAGTAAGAAAGAAGATATTATAATATTTTCAGAGAAGAAGTTAGAGAGATGTTTCAACATGCATATGATAGTTATCTGCGTTATGCTTATCCATATGATGAACTAAGACCACTCAGTTGTGATGGCATAGATACCTGGGGCAGCTACTCATTAACATTGATTGATGCTTTGGATACCCTGGCTATTATGGGGAATTACACTGAGTTCAATAGGGTGGTAGAGATAGTTATTCAAAGAAAAAACTTTGAGGCTGACATAAATGTGTCTGTATTTGAAACGAATATAAGAATAATTGGAGGACTCTTAAGTGCTCATCTGCTATCACACAGGTTAGATTTGTCTTAATTTACTTATATTTAAATTTAGAATAATGCTTATATACTGAATTTTGCTCTATTTTTGCTATAGAACAGGTTTAAAATTAGAGCCTGGTTGGCCATGTAATGGACCTCTACTAAGATTAGCTGAGGATGTGGCACAAAGATTAATTGCAGCTTTTGATACTACAACTGGAATGCCTTATGGCACTATAAACCTACGTTCAGGCGTCCCACCAGGTGAAACTAGTGTTACTTGCACAGCTGGAGTGGGCACTTTTATCATAGAATTTGGTACATTGAGTCGCTTAACAGGAGACCCACTTTATGAAGAGGCATGTTCAATATTATTCTCTTAAGATCGCTTAAGACTTTCATTTTTTCCATCTTTTTTAATTTGATATTATGTGCAATGTTTTTGAGTTCTTTTAAGGTGTAATTATTTAGTGGTTAATTAATTTGACCAAGATGGATTCCTGCACAAAAATAACTTGTTATTAAACAAATATTAAAAATGTAAATTGTCATTTGTCCATTGTGGTTTAAACACAGCTAAAAGGGAATAGATTTAGATAGTATATGTGATGTGATAGAATGATATTTGATATACCTCAGGGCTAAATTTTGAAGATAAAGAAACTACCATTTCTTATAAAATATCCAAAAAATGAATTTTATTGACCTTAGTGATTGACTGTATAAAATTGATCAGTATGAAAATGGTACCAAACATTTAAAAAACCTCTTTTTATATTGCATGTTTTTTATGTGTTTTAACTTGGTCCGAGTTTGGGTCTCTCGTGTAAAAATGTTGGTAAACATTTATAATATTATAGGAAAAAAAATGAAACGGGCCTTACATGTTGTTATGAATAATGTCTTGCAACAAACACATTTGACTATTCATATTAGTCACTATGTTTATATATGGCGGCAAAAATTGAGCATGACATAAGAAACGTGAGAGTAGAATCAACGGAGTGGAGATGTAATCTGTGCAGTTTGTATAAGTATCCTTGAAAAATAGGAATAGTGATGTCAGATAATGGTGTGCTTTGAAAGAACATGTAGTGTCTAGAGTAGAAAAAGCTATACTCAGCTGTTTGGCCATTTGGATAGAAGAAATAAAAGTAGTGATTGAAAGAAATCCATTGAGCTAACATGTGTGATGTGGGATTGGCAAGGGGCGCTCTAGACCTAGAGCAGAACAAATTAGTTGCATATTAAAGAAGGAGCAAATTATAAGCACGTTGAAGCGAAGAATTGGCAAATAAGCATATAATAGATATCAGTGAAGCAAGAGATGTATGTGAAGATCATAACATATTAAGATCTGCGGTGTCTACCTTCCTTTCTGTATAGTATGAGTGAGTTTTTAATTCAATATGAATACAATTAGCAATTTCTATTTATCATTCATATACATATACTTATTAATGTAATTAACTTAATTTCAGTTGATAAATAAAAGGCTAAATTATTTCAGTACTAATCCAAAAATTGGGTGAATTTTTGGTATTGCATCCATCAGATTCGGATTGCATTGCAAATGCAAAAGGGTACCATTACCCTCTTACATTGTCCTTCCAATAAATTGAACCAGTTATATTTAAAGATAAATATATATAAAATATAATCAAATAGGATAGAGGTTGTATGGATAAACAATTAAAATTTAATAATAGACTTCCTCCTAGGTCCTTTGAGTAAAAACCCTAAAAGGGCCTAGGTCATTATCCATACTAATACTATAAACATGAAATTAAGTGAGTCTACCTGTATTATATTGGCACAACTAAACCACTGCACTGAAATTGATGAAATTTGGCATAAAATAGCTTAAAAGTCACAGACACTTTTTGTTTATATATTGTATTTTTCTCATAAGTCAAAGATAGTTTCACAGGATTTAATGAAATTTGGTATACTGTTGGAACATACTGTCAGATACAATATAAGCTATTGTTTGTCTTTATGTCAATGTAATCCACGAATCACTTATCTAATTTTATAAAATGTTGTACACTGGTAATATTCACCATTATGTAAAACTTAAGTTACTGTTTGTCTGTCTGCCCTCTTGTAGCTTAACAATAATTCAAACAATATTTTGTATACTCAGAAAATTCTGTCATGTAAAATATAAATTACCATTTATTTGATGTGTATGTATCAAAGAGAGAGTGAGAGTGAGGCTAAGAGAGTAGAGTAAAAGAAAAAAGAGAAGAGATTGGAATCTGGAATAGAATCAAAATCAAGATTAGTTATAAAGAGACCAAGTCAACGTTTAGGATGGTCATTTTGATAATGATAATATATCGGTCCATATGAATTTGAAAAGTATTACTTATGATTTCCAGTTTTCAAACAGCACGTAGTGTATGGCGTATCCAAATTAGTCTCAAATAAATATAAATAATACATATATATTGTAACCAAGATGTGACCAATCCCTGGTCGTTTTTCGGTACTCGGGACCGTGTATTAAACATTAGCAGCGACATAGACTATGTTTATTTGATCAGTTTCTCAATTATCTATTCAAGTCTTTTATATGAACTCACTATTATATTGTTCACATTCAATTCTCTCGTTTTTATATATACTATTGAGGTCCATGCACCCAATCTGGAGCCTTGATCAATTTTTTTTCTAACATTTTTTTTACCCCGACTAATCTATTCTATTCAAATTGTAAACAGAACTTACGTTCGCGGGACTCGGCAGTTATTACATCATAGGTATATAATCGAAAAGATTTTAATTCCTTGATCCACATGGAGCTGGCAGAGAAAGCTATTATAATGTAAAAGAGTGAAATCTTATTTGGCTGCTTCAAAAATTATTTATAAAGCACTAGTATATTATATCTTTTATGTCAGGTTTTTATCATCCCATTGCTGTGACGTATCCACACAAGCTTTTTATTTCAGATCGAGAGAATTGAATCTTAAACCCTCATGATACCCTTATGTTGGTTGGAGGTTGTTAATGATCATTGTCACTAATGTAGTCACAATGTCTGGGGACTAACAACTTGTTTACTTTCTTCGGCATGGAGTGATTTATCTTAGTGAGATAACACATTGATCAGTTCATTCATAATAAGTTACTTGAACCCAGTAACTTCTAATTAGAAAGCAAAATTTTGACCACTCTGACATTACTACTCGTGAACTGGTATTTAACACTTAATAATGCTTTAGCAAAAAATTATATTCCTCATTGATTAAAGCTTAGTTACTTTCTTTTTTTGCATTCTACATTTCTACTATATACATATATATATATATATTTTATATCCATAGTATGAAATCCTCAGTATGTGAATTAAATTTATACTCCAGTTTTTAAAGATAATGATGTTATGTTTGCTAATGTTATATCTTAATTTCAGGTAGCATACAATGCTTTAAAAGCTTTATACCATCATAGATCTCCGATTGGACTTCTAGGCAATCATATAGATGTTATGACTGGGCGATGGACAGCACAAGATGCAGGCATTGGTGGTGGTGTGGATTCGTACTATGAATATTTAGTTAAAGGTGAGTCATCATTTTTTTAAGTTTACTTAATCTGGTACAAATCTAGTTATGGAATAAACCTGTCTGTTATATTATGGTGATCTATTTTAAGGTTAATTTTATGTAAGACAGCCTGTCAAAATCAATGCAATATAAAGATATTTTATTTTGTGCTTAAATAGAGGTGAACTCATGCCACGAGGTACAGAGGTTAATGTCCCTATGTATTAAAATTGTTCATTCATAACACAAACTTTAAATGCCCAATGAAAATATAAGTGTAAGAAAATTATTTAAAGCCATATAATCTTTCATTAAATAAAAAAATCACATCACAATTAATTTTATTCTTAATTTCAAAGGTGCTATACTTCTGGAGAAACCTGAATTAATGTCAATGTTCATAGAGGCTCGCACAGTCATTGATCAATACCTGAAAAAAGATGATTGGTATGTCTGGGCTACAATGCTAAAAGGACAGGTTACTTTACCTGTTTTTCAGTCTCTGGAATCCTATTGGCCTGGACTTTTGAGTCTAATAGGTAAGATACAGTCATCAAATCTTGCAATATAAGAAATTATGGTAAGAGATGTCTAAAAACTTAATTATAAATATAATATTGTAATTTTTTTTTCTTTTAGGTGAAACGGACACAGCCATGCGTATAATACATAACTATCATAGTGTCTGGCGGCAATATGGATTCACCCCTGAAGTGTATAATTTAGGCACCGGAGAGGCATCATCCTCACGAGAAAGTTACCCATTACGCCCAGAACTGATTGAATCCATAATGTATTTGTACAGAGATACCAGAGATCCTATATTATTACAAATGGGTGAAGATATATTGAGAAGTATTCAACACAGTGCAAGAACTGCCTGCGGATATGCCACTGTAAAGTTGTTAAATTGCATTATTAGAATTAAAAAATATCTAATTGAAAAGCCTGGTTATAGATATCAATCTATATCGTTTTCTAAAATATTTGAAACTTTAATGCACCATGTCAATAAATTTGAACACACTATTACTTTAAATTGGATCCTAAGAATAATGATTTTTTTTTCATATTTTCAAATATTGATAATCTGGCTACCAAGAAAATTTAGAGCAAACTTTATAAAATTACATCTTATTTTCATCATAATACAAATATTCCAAACCACACATCTCTCTATGTAAGGCGCACTGTACATTTCTGAACAAGTGAGAAAAAATTGTTATGAATGATCAAAAATGAATTTATTGTTTCTCAAAATATTTTTTGTTGACAAAAATGCATTTTTTCATTTCAATAAACCAATTTTGATAACATTTATGCCAGGTCGGGATTGTATGTAGCGTTGCTCATAAGTTCTATGTTACAGTTATTTTTATGGAGTTCATCAATAACCGGCAAACAAATAGTCGTGTACCGATCTCTATTCACGGTACGACAATTCTCTAAAGTGACAGTAGCCACGTGTCTAATTTTATTAAAAAAAAAGCAATCATTGATTTAGAGGCACTTTATTCGCGTGCCATCTTAGTTGGTCTTGGCTCATTTCAATAGACCTATATGGTCGATTGCTTTGTTGTTGGGTTGTAGCAATAAATCCATGTTTCGTCACCTGTTACTATGTTCCACACAAAATTTGATGCCTCTTCCTTAAATCTGGTAAGCATGGCATTAAACCAAGTGACGCGGTCCGTTGTTTGAGCTTCAGTCTAATGGTGTTGAATCCGTGAGCACAGCTTTTTCATATCTAAATGTTTGAGTAGGATTGATTATATTTTACTAATGCCTAAGCCAAAGGATGCTTGTATCTCATGGTAGGTAACATGCCTGTCTTTGTCAATCATAGGACGCACAGCATCGATGTTTTTTGTTGTTTACAGTGGTGGACGGGAGACCATTTCGAAATTCGTCACTAAAATTGACACAACTGCGCTTGAATTCCGCAAACCGGTTATAAATAGTGGTCTTGGCATAGTGCTTCCTAGTCAAAAGCAGTTCAAAGTCAAGTAAGACTCTGCTGAGCTGTCAAATTATACTTTAAATCGTAAAATTTTCACAATTTTAAATCCACAGCGTAAAATGACGCCGCCGATGGCAACTGCATTGTACAGCCAAAGAATTCCAATTTTAAATGTAATAATTACTTTTTAAATAATCGATATGTAAATGGCCAGTTCCAGAAACTTATAGTGCGCTTCATATATTCAAAGTCATGATCATCGACTTTACCAACTGGATATTCATTCATGGAGATCATTAATCATATTATGATTAAACAAACTTTTGATTATTTATGTTGTTTTTGGCTTAGTAAATCCTGTTTATTTAATTTTTAAGACCCAACTTTACAATGTTTTTATTTCAGATTAAAGATGTAAGAGACCATAAAAAGGAGGACCGTATGGAATCATTTTTCCTTGCTGAAACAACAAAATACTTGTATTTATTATTCGATCCAGATAATTTCATCCATAATCCAGGATTACAGGGTACTGTGATTAATACACCCAATGGGGAATGCATCGTGGATGTCGGTGGATACATATTTAATACAGAAGCTCATCCTATAGATCCTACAATGCTTCAGTGTTGTCATGAAGCCTATGGCGGGTAAATATTCTGGCATATCTTTTACAAAATTAGTTGATAGATATACTAGCTTTTGCCCGCGATTCTGCCCAAATCAACATAAAATAATTCCTCCATCTTGTATATCACCCCATCATGAAGGCTAGATCCAGGTTGCTATCCTACTGTCAATGACAATTTTTTTCATTCTCTATTCCGATCGTGGTCCCACTTTTGATTCTGACTCCGGTCTTGATATAAGGAGATTCCAATTCCATTTTCGATCCCGGTCCCGCTCTTTATTCTAATTTTGATCCCACACTTGATATTGACTTTGTTCTCATTCTCGATTTCGATCCCGGTCTTAACTTCCAATTCTACTTCTCATCCTGTGGGCGACTTCGATTCTGCTAGGGGTCACAATACTGATTTGCATGAAAATATAGCAAATACTAGTAGTTATACAAAAAAAATTTGTACTATGTGTATTAATTACTAGGGGATAGTGAGGCTTTTTATGAATGACGGAATTTTTAGAATCTTATATGACAGAAATATGAAGATGGAGCCAAGTTTTTTTTTTGAAAGCTTTTCGATGGCGCATATAACATATAGCTAGCTACATAGTATATGAATAATTGATTTATACACCCAAAAAACAAACAGACAAAATATATTTTGTCCATTTTTTTACTTAAAATGAATAAAAGAAAAATGAAACCGCTATCTATACATATCGGATTTAGTTTCAAAATGAACATTTCATCCCTTATTTAGCCCTCTTAGACCTACTTTTCCAAAAATGATACATGTTATTATTTTTCATTTGTAATAAGCGGTTAAAATATAATTTTTATTGTAAATAGCTACAGTGGTTTCATTTTTTTATGTAAAAATGTCAATCCTTATTTATATTAATAATGATGCGTCATTATTTTTTTATTAGTAATGACTTGCTAAAATTTAAATTTTCACATAAATAGATTCAGTGGTTTTGTTTTTCCACAGAAAATTTAATACTTTAGAGTTTTCCCTTTTCAGGGTTAATTAAAAAAAAAGTGTATTTTCTTTATTTCTATAAATGATTAAAATACTAAATTTAAGATCTGTAGCTTCAACGGTTTCGATTTACCATACAACAGTATTTCACCCTTTTCACCCCTCTCAGGAGTTGAATTTATAAAAATCCTTTTTTAGTGCTCGCCTACATTGCAACAAGAACCTCTATACAAAATTTCAAATGCCTAGAATCGATAGTTTGGATCGGATGTTGATATATAAATCAGTCAGTTTATTCTAATATAAAAAAGTCTATTTTATCTTATAATTATAGATAAAACAGAATTTTTTGGTTTCAACAATATTCGAAATTGATGAATAATTTCAATTAATTAATGTTGTAAAGTTAATCATGATAATGTTTTCAACTTAGTTGAAAAAATATATTTTATGACTTAATCCCAAAAATTCATTGCCTGTGATGTGTGAATTCTGCGTTTAATATTTCAATATACGAGGGGCGGCTGATAAGTCCGCGGCCTAAGGCATTAAATGAAAGGAAAGTACGAGTATTTTATTTTTATTTTTCAATATAGTCTCCCTCAAGTGAAATACATTTTCACATCTGGTGTATAACGCCTTCAAACCGCCCAAAATATTCATTCAAAATGGCTTTCTACAGCCATCTTCATTTGATTGTCATCAACAAATCTACGACCACGTAACCTTTTTAAATTGGAAAAAGGAAATAGTCGCTGGGAGCGATCTGGCTGGTGGTGGTCAATTTCGAGAAGCCCATGTCCTTCAGGGCCTGCCTCGAAACCCGCGCCGTGGACAGATGCATTGTCTTGTAAAACAGCACTCCGCGCGTTAACTTCCCACGTCGTTCTGTACGACTGCTCTGCCTGGAGCCAATAAATTCGCGTAATATTGGCCATTCATAGTAGTCCCCTTAAGTAATCAATTAGTAAAACACCTTCACTATCCCAAAAATTGTCGCCATAAGCTTCGATGCCGACTTTTGAATCTTGAATTTCTTCGGCGGTCTTTTTCGTCCATTGCATGGACTCCTGTTTAGATTCCGGATCGTATTGACGAACCCAGGTTTCATCCACGGTTACAATTCGGTCGCAAATTTTGTCTATATTATCCCCGATAACCAAAAATCCCTTTTGTCTGAAGTCGCCGCTGCTTGTCAAACGGCGTTAGCATTTTGGTACCCAACGCGCACTGATTTTTCTCATATTCATATGCTCGTGTATAATTTCTCCAACTGTTTTACTAATCTGCAACTCTTCAGCTATCTGCCATAATTTTATTCTTCGGTCGCCCAGTACTAATTTTTCGATTTTCGAACATTTTCCTCCGTCACTACCGTCACAAGACGCCCTGGGCGAGGATCATCTTCACAGCTCTCTGGTTCTTGTTGAAATGAGCGAGCTCATTTTTGACCATCGTATAAGGCGCAGATTCCAGAACTGATACCATGTCTTCAAAAATTTTTGGGTTTTTCCTTTTACGAAGTACTTTATTACGGCGCGATGTTCAATATTACTGAGATTTGACGATTCGGCTGACATGATGACGTTTGTGCTTCGACAGATAATTTGTTAATGACTTTAATAACGAAAGGAAGCTATATTTATACTAACAAGAAGTGTCGCAATTAGTGGTAATAGTTGTGAAATAATGAGTCATCGCTAAGTACCTTGGGCCGCGGACTTATCAGCCGCCCCTCGTATATAAGAAATTATATGTATACCGAAACAAAAAAAGAGTATTAAAAACTTGGATACTATGAAAAATATAAAGTAGTAATGTTTTTCCATTTTAATCTCAGGGCAAGTTCTTTTAGATCCATTTTTTTAATGTTTAGTTTACTATCAAAAATCTGATTCAGTTATTGATTTGATATGTAAAGTATTGTTTATATTTGCTTAAATATGTTGCTCTTAGGTAATTAAATGATTATTAAATTTTAATTCTTAATTTTACAAAGCTTTTCATGTTATTTTTTATTTGTTCTTATATGTGTATTTCATTTTTGAAGATCTAAGTGTTACAATATAAATCTATAATTTTTTCACAGAATCAACATAAGTGAAATACACAGAATGTATCAATTTTTAGATGAAGAGGAGAATATTAAATTGATGACAATGGTTGATGAGTTATCGACGGGAAATACTTCTGAACCAAATGCCAAGAAAGAAAAAGAAGATGATCTCAAAGATGAAGGAACTATTCATAGTAATCAACAAAGAGACAAACAGGCTAGCGAGACGAAAAGTAATCAGGCTGAAGAAATCAAAACAGAAACGAGTCGGGCGGGATATGTAAACATAGACGGAAGTGAAAGAGATAACAATAAAAATCAAACAAATTTAAGCGACATCTTGAAAGAGCATATAAATAACTACAGTGACTATGTAGAAGCTATAAAAAGTTATATGGAAAAGCAGAATGAAAACAAAAAAGTGGATCTAAACAATGTGACAGCAAGGCCCGTCGCTGAATCTAAAGTGGAAGTTGATGACATAATTGTACCACAAAGAAGAAAAATAATTGATAAAGTGAAACGCCCTACAGTTACAAAATCTAAAAAATTAATTAGTATGTTACCAAGTGTCCTTCAAGAATTTTTAAATGATGACTGGAAAACCAAACTCAAATGTGATCCGCAATATATGTTAGAAAGGATTCGCAAAGAAAAGCGATATCCTGATCATCCCGATACCGATAAATATGAATTACTCTTGACCCCCGCTCCATCTTTTCTCCAAAGAATATCTTTGGCTGGAGAATTCTTAAATAAAAAACAATTAGAAATGTAAGTTTATATTAAAATATTGTTAATTTTTAATATTGATTTAACTACTTCCTTCACATTGTATGAATTTACAATTCTGAGAATTATATTCATACCAAGAGTAATTATATAAATATTGGTAATTTTGATAAAAGTTAAGGATATTGTATTTGTAACCTGTATTATTAAAATTTAAAATTTTTGTTATGTCAGTTATCCAAAGAGTTATTTAAAATTTTTGAAGGAAAGTATGAAATAAATAATAAGAAAACAATACATTTTTTTCATAAAATTTTGACTAAATCATCTAGTTACAAATTGACGTGCAACGGACTATTAATTTTAACTATAGTTTTCAATCTCGAAAATTGTTGCCCTATTGGGATTTTAAATGACTTTTGGAAATGATTTTATTAAAATGACGCATTAAGTTACATTCTAATGTTTTCATTTGAGTTAGATTTGGCTTTCTAAAGTAGTCCTAAACCCTGTGTGTCCAACGGTTTAATTGTACACGCCAAAGGCATATGGCCTAAGATAGCCTTGTACATAACGATTGTTAATATAGAGTTGCTAGGTATTTTAACCAATTATTGATTATAGTACAAAAACTTGAACCTTATAGCCCTACAGGTTACTCTTATCGAACTAATGCAGATCAAATCAGGCGACGTCCATTTTTAAAAACTTTTTCGATGTACCGCGAAAAACACAAAGGATTGTCGAAAGAGAAGTGTCTGTTTTTATTTTCGCATGCGGGAGATGGAAGTAAAAATGCGTAAAAGAATAAAAATGGAGCACCATGGGTGCGTGTAATGTGGAATTGTCATCCAATAAGTTGTAGGCTGAAACCTCAAAGATGCTGCTATAGGTGGAATTATAATTGGCTGCATCGGATGCAGCTAGTCGGCGTTAAAACTTCGTCTGATCAAGACTTATGCTCTATGGGTAAATCAAAAAGGGCCGCTTCGACATTAGTTATGGCAATTTTTGTACAAAATAGAAATTATTTACGGAATGAGGACCGAGATTACGTTCAAATTAGATTTCAAGGGGTTTGATGTAAAGGGGCTCCTTATCTCATATTAGTTATTTAAATTGATTTTATAGAACCGAAATCTACTAATGCAAAATTATAAATCTATATATTTTGGTTTTTTATATTTTATAAATAGTTCACAGTTAGATAATACACATTATCAGCGGTGTGCTTCAAACTCTTATTTGAAATAATTTACTGTTGTTACAGTTAAAAGCCAAATATGTCAAAATACGTTGTTTTAACTTCACAATTCGTATTTGACTATAAGTTAGTCTTAAAAACGTTGACATTTGTGACATTAAATTAATGTCATAAATGCCAATATCTCTAAGATTAACGATATTTTGACATGTTTAGTTTTTAATTTTAACAGTTTGCATATACTTAACTATTGCACATGAGAGTTTGAAGCACACTGCTGTATACATACTCAATTTTTTTAAATTTAGTATTTACTTAATTTTATTCATAATTACCTGAGGAAAGGCGAGATATATGTTATGTAAGAGATTGAAACTAATCATCTAGTTTTATAGCAATATTTAATGAAATATCGTGAAATAACTTGGTCAAAGCTTAGGTAAATGTTACTATATATTTATAATTATATCGCTGTTTTCATTCTTTGAACACACATCTCTTTAAATAGAAAAAATGGCCAAGTGCGAGTCGGACTTGCGCACGAAGGGTTCCGTACCATTATATATACATTAGACGCTGTATTATAACCTTTTTTTTAGTTTTTTATTTGAATTAAGTAGGTATTTATTTTTAAAGTTAATATAAATCTAAATATTCTGTAAATATTTTAAGTTTCTACCTGTTGTCGTTTTTAATATCGAGCAAAATAAATCACAATTTGTTGTATGGGAACCTCACATAAATATTTATTTTATGTAATTTTTAGGAATTGTTGTTATAGCGGCAACAGAAATACATTATCTGTGAAAATTTCAACTGTTTAGCCATCACGGTTCATGAGATACAGACTTGTGACGAACAGACAGACGTACAATGGAGTCTTAGTAGTAACAGGGTCTCGTTTTTGCCCTTAGGCTACGAAACCTTAAAAAAGGTTGACTTCATAATAATCGATACGCAACTTTATTCTAACAAATCACTAAAATCCATAGAAAATAAATGCAAATATGTTTGAGTATTTGTTTTGTTTATTTAATTCTGTGTGCTTATGGAGACATATTGAGAATACAAATGGAGAAATAAAGAAAAATTCATAATCCGAAAGTGCATGTCTCAATGTTTCCATTTAATTGTGTTAAAAAAAAAATTCGATAGTAAAGCACTTAGTAAACAGTTACGGAATTTCTTAAATTCGGTCGCCGCGCTCAAAGCCCGCGACAAAAGCTATGCAATAGCTTATAAATTAATTAACGAAAGTTTAATAATAATATAGAGTCATGCTTATTTCCTAGAAAGGTAGGTAGAGACTAGATTTCCACATAAAACGATCTTTATTTATCTCTCTCGCCTCACTGACATCCATCAATCTTTTCATGCAAGCTAATCGGCGTCGGGTGCTTAAAATTTGGCTCTTTTTTAATATGCCACCAATAAGGTCTGCCTTCTTCCTTTAAAGGTTAAATTAATGAATTTTTTCACACGTAATCTTGTCTTTTTAGTTTTACAGAGTTGATTGTCGGGAACAGTTTTCTAAACTATTTTGATATTTTTTTCGTTTCCATTCCATTAAATTATTTTTTAAAGCGGACAGAATAAAATTATCTGTACAACGGTGTGCGAATTTTCCCATTTTTTTTCTACTCACGAGAATAAAGCGATAGATAGTTACCGATAAGAGGTGATAAGATTTTTTCGATTATAAAGCACGATGAAATGCTTCGCATTTTGAGTCGTACAATTACAGCTTTTGATTCAAGGAATTTTCCACGACATTTAGTTTGAAAATTATAGCTTGGTGAAAAAAATTCGGGGTATTAGACTTAACTGACGTGAAACGTCTTCACTTGTTGCTAAATATTTTTAGGGTTCCTTACTCCGTAAGGAAAAAATAACCCTTATAGGATCATTTCGTTGTCCGTTGGTCCGTTGTTTGTCTATCTCTCGAGACCTTTTTTTTCAGGAACGCATGGAGGTATCAAGTTGAGATTAATATCAAACACTTTATAGGTCTACAAGCTCTTGGAGATGTAATATTTACAAGAATAACAATAAAAAAAGACTGCTTTTTATATTTCATATATTGACAATCAAACTAAATGAAAACTTATAAGGTACCTACCATTGACACAAAATTAAGAAATTTGACGAGAATCAATGTCTCAGAACAAGTAAAAGATTTTTTTTTTAAATCATTGATTTATAGATATTACTATGAACAAGGTTTCTATCATTGCAAATTAATATTTTCACTTGTATGGATGGGGTTGTAGACTGATGTAGAGGAAAAACCTTTTAACTTCCCGCTTCAAAAATTCAGATACGAGAAAAAAAAAAGTATTTTTGTGCAAAAAAAAAGTATTTGAAAAAGAATTAAAAGTTTCAGAATTCCCGAGACCAAAAACTCGCCAGTATTGGTAAAAGACAGACAAAAATCGTCGAGACTATTGATCGATGAAATAACATACAAAATTAAATTTGTGCAGAACCCTCAGAGTGCGAGTCCTATTTTTTTATATACGCGTATTCCTTTCTTTTTATTTTTCGAGAAACAGGAACCGAGAATACAGATAGTGCACTGACACATATAAGTAAAATTCCACTGTATATCAATTTTGGTGTTTAGGATAAAAGAACTTCACATGACAAAGAAATAAACATCGTCGCGGAACTGGAAATAATACCCAAAGACAAACATCGCATAGTGTAGACGATCGCAGACAATTGTGTTAAAACAATCTACAGATGTCGTTGAAACGCCAGGGCAATACAGACTGCTAGAAAGAAGGTCGGAGCGGAGAGAAGTAACGCGTCGAGTCACACATATCCGTCAACTAATCGGTATACTCGCTTTAGAGACGGCGCGCGCATGCGTTGGCGCTCGCACGGAACCCTATTTACAGCGTTAAATTAAAATTGTAAATAAAAAGAATTTATAAATTAAAATGATAGAAGATGGAGTTCCAGCAATTGGATGGTGCCGCACGAATCGACGGCAAAGCTCACCCTGACGTGATTTTGACGTCATAGCGATGCTGACTCTGTCGTTTTAAGTAACTTAATTGGCGCTCTGTTGTGATATTCGAATTGAGACAGACGGCAGACTACATTTTCAATTTATTATTTTTGGATTAAGTATTGAAAATATTTCACTCTTTAAAGCACATTTTTCGTATGTTAGCATATATATTATAACCCGAGTTAAGAGTTGAAAATTCACGTCAGACACATCCATAAGCCGTTACATTGACAGTATATTTAAAAGTAAAACGGAACTGACATACGTAACATAGATCTTTTACACGTTGACCCAATTCACACAGATCGCAATGTAACAAAATCTTCAAAGTATGTAAATCAACAAAAGTATTAAAAATCTATAAAAATGTATACATTTGTCTCGAACGCATATACCAATCCACATGTTACTGCATACATGATAAATCGCTATTATCTAATGCTGCAAAGGTGTCATGAGTGATTTGCAAACAAGCCCATCTGAAGAGAATACTCTAGCCTCCAAAGGTTATAAAATTGTGAAATTTCTCGGTGAAGGAGCTTACGCCAAGGTGCAAGTTGGTTTTTTTTATAATATATTTAAAATAGTAAGTAATAAGTCCTGAAACACTTATTGTGTTAACGTAAATACTTATTGATTGCGCAGGTGTACTTAGCTGAGTATTTAGCAAAGGACGACTCGAAGACTTTTCCTTTAGCTTGCAAAATCATAGAAACTTCTAAAGCTCCTAAAGATTTTATAGTGAAATTCCTGCCCCGAGAGATAGACGTATTGATAAGGTTGAACCATCCGCACCTGATACACGTGCACAGTATATTTCAACGAAAGGCGAAGTATTACATATTTATGAGGTACAGCGAGAATGGGGATCTGTTAGGTCATATTTTAAAAAACGGTTGCGTGACAGAAAACCAGTCGAGGGTGTGGATGCGGCAGCTGGCTCTCGCTTTGCAGTATCTGCACGAGCTGGAGATCGCGCACAGAGATATGAAATGTGAGAATATCCTTTTGACGGCCAATTTCAACGTGAAGTTATCGGATTTCGGATTCACTAGATATTGCGTGGACGAGGAAGGTGAGCCGGTCCTCAGCGAGACGTACTGCGGGTCCATGTCGTACGCGGCGCCGGAGATCTTACGCGGAAAGCCCTATTCGCCCAAACCGACGGACCTCTGGTCTCTGGGTGTAGTTCTGTTCGTGATGCTCAACAAGTCGATGCCATTCGACGACACGCGCATGCGTAAACTGTACGAGCAGCAGATTGGAAGGAAGTATCGCTTCCGTGCTAGAATCGCTAGTATTTTATCCACCGAGTCCAAAAACTTGATAAAATATCTCTTGGAGCCGGACCCGGGCTTACGACTCACCGCTTCCCAAGTTCTATCCTCCGAATGGATTGCAATGGACAGTAGACTGACCAGTGAGTATACATTATGAATTACTGTCCTTTGACTTTTTAAACATGTTGATATTGTTTGAAATTCTTGGCTTGATTATCATTATAGCTTCCGTTTCGATCCCACAGATAGCTGAGGTTATACACTTGTTTTATTTTTTTAATATTACCAGATTCATAAGAAATAGAAGCCTGTTGAATATGAACTCTTTCACGTTTGTCATTTTTTTTATAACAAATTTAACACGTCAACAAATGCAATTTATCGAGAGAAACGAAGAATTTTGAACAAGAGTGTCTAAGTATCATGAACCGTATAAGTTAACTTAACCTGGTATTTAAGAATGTTTTCCTTTAATTATTTTCCCCGTTTTTTTTTTGTGATATCTAAGATGTGGCTGCAAGTAAATTGAGCGGTAATTTTGAACTGTAAATTCTCAATTTTACTTATTCAATTAAATTTTCATTCTGATATGACCGTATAGGTATTACTATTCTATAATTTGTGTGTTATATTATTATAAAAAAACTTAGTGTCGTGCACTTTTGGATTTTCCAAATTTTTGATTTCATTTCATTTCCGTGAGTCCGGAATGCCTTTGTGATAGTGTAGGTCATCAAAAATTGTTTGATAAAAATCAGTATAAAAAAAAACTAAAACCCCACTACGGGATAAATAATTTATACTATTTTTTGTTGTTTATTCCGTAGTCGAGTATTCGTTTTTAACTTTTTTTTTCATTTATTCCATCAAATTGAAGTCGTCATTTATATATTCGGCGCGGCATGGCTTCGCACGTTTTAAATAATTTAATTTATAATAATATAATAAGTATTATAACATCGCGGTCTGTGAGATGAGGGAATTCTTGTACCGTTGATACCGATCTAAGATCACCATAACTATTTTCTGTACGTTATTTGAAACAAGCTGCCACAATAACTATTATATAAATTGAAATGACTCTCGACACATGTGCGGTCTTATTGGTCTTCAGTCTCCATATTGTCTGGTCTTCTTACCAGACCTATGATTTAAGGCGGTATAATTTTATGCCTCCCACTAGTATGTAGTACCTATTAGACAATTTACAAGAAACTGGAATCGATATCGCAAGCGAGGTCGAGAGCAATAACGCGATTGGAAAGAAAGAGCGACACAGGATTGTAATAGAGAAATAGACCGAATCGGAAACTAACCGGGAAATTAGAGCTTGAATCGTAAACAGCCTCGGGATTGGTATCAATGACGTCAAGACTGCACGATATGGAAAATGAGAAATTGATCGTATACCATGCGGGGCGGAGCCGCGGGTAGAAGCTACTATCGCAGTAAAGACCATAAGAACCTTAACGCTCGCTGACTTTTTAAGCTCTCAATGCGGTCGAAGCGGCTGCATTAAATCGGGCGAGAGAAGAACGCAAAAAGCTCACAGACTTGAAGTCCCCGCAAAAACGGCAAGGCGATATTTTTGAAGGGAAACAGTTTGATACAAATCACAAGGTAAGTACCTAATGTACAGGTACCAACCTACCAACCAACCTACGTACGTGTATAGACGTGTTTTACTGAAAATAAAAAGTTAATTTCTGGGTAAAATTTATCTTTAACATTATCAACTTCACAATATAAAGGTTGTTTCTTAAAACATATTTGATAGACGACGCCGACACTGACACCCTTGTGTATCATGCATGGGCGCCGGGAGAGGGGTGCACTTGTACCTCCCTGGTTTTGTTTAATTTAGAAAGAAAGTACACCGAAAAGATAAATAAAATACTATTGAGCCCGAAACTAATTGTACCGGCGTCCACGTGCATCAATATAATTGTGTTGTCAGAGTTTTGACGTGCCACTTAATATATTGTGACGTAAGTAGGTGTTACGTAACATGGCAGATCTACCTTAGTAGATATCTATTTCAAAACGTTTACGCGTTGTAGGAACTCAAAAATATTAAGTATAGTTTGCCAGATAATAAAAAAGTATTTTTGATACGCTATATGTGGAAGAGAATATGAAAAATTTTTCATGCGCGAGCAGTTCACTGTTTATAATAATGTCTACCATCAAAAACGAATTTGAATTCTATTATATTTTATATATAATGTGTGTGCAGTCAAATCAATACAAATATTCAGTTACAATATGCCTTAATTTTTTCTAGTTTCTATTTTATAAACTTAACGTAATAATTTGGCGCTTTCTAATTTGTTTCTCATTTTACGTAATATTATCACAT
Organism: Eumeta japonica; assembly: GCA_005406025.1. Lineage (NCBI taxonomy): Eukaryota > Metazoa > Arthropoda > Insecta > Lepidoptera > Psychidae > Eumeta > Eumeta japonica. The sequence continues at coordinate 239,670 of BGZK01000704.1, forward strand.
GTCTATACGTAATATTATCACACGTATGATATATTACATAACATATCACACGTCTGCATGCAATATTTTTATAGCATTTTCAATTATGCTATAACTCAACCAGTCTCAAAGGTAATATGTCATTACATATGTGTTTATAGCTATGAATTAAATTAGTTAAGGACTTTATAATACCTTAAAATGTTTTGGTTTTAGGCAAGTGTGATGATTAAATCTCTAACAAACCTAACGGCAGCGAGGGATAATAAATAGCCGGTTCAAAACGTCTATATGGGGAGTAAGGCGAAGGTACTTAGTTTTAAAATGGTTTTACATTTATGTTTTTGAGTATAATTACACATTAATTTTTTATTTGCATTGACTTGTGTATACACATGCTCTTTATTTTCGACATATTTAAAACAGAAATTTACTATGATAGAGTCAAAATGAGGACGATTTAAAACTTTCACCATCCGAACAACTAACGCTGGCATCGCGCGGTTACAACATTATCAAGAAGCTCAACGAAGGGTCATACGCAAAGGTTGAGAGTTTTTAAATTTTTTTAACATTAAATGGTTTCATTTTATCACTTAAATGGTTTCATAATATTTTTAATTAATATTGAAAAAACTTTATCGACAGGTTTACGTTGCAGAGTACAAAACACCGTCTAAAAACGAAAAACTAACTACACTGGCGTGCAAAATAATCAACACGAGCGCTGCTCCGCCGGACTTCGTTAAGAAATTCTTACCGCGAGAGATAGAAATGCTGATAAAACTGAATCATCCGCATCTGGTTCACACGCACAGCATATTTCAGAGGCGAGATAAATACTTCATCTTCATGAGGTACATGGAGCTGGGCGATCTCCTGGAGTACATACTGCACAAAGGAGCGGTGGCCGAGGACCAGGCGCGCATCTGGACGCGCCAGCTCGCGCTCGCGGTGCAGTACATGCACGAGTTAGAGGTCGCGCACAGGGATATAAAGTGCGAGAACGTGCTGCTGACGGCCAACCAGAACGCCATGCTGTGCGACTTCGGCTTCGCTCGGACGTGCGTAGACAAGAGGATGCGGGAGATCATGAGCGAGACGTTCTGCGGGTCCCTGTCTTACACGGCGCCCGAAATACTGCAGGGCGCGCCCTATCGGCCCAAGCCTACTGACGTGTGGTCGCTGGGCGTCGTCATCTACGTGATGCTGAACCGCGCGATGCCATTCCAGGATAAGCATATCACGCAACTTTATCAGGCCCAAATCAATAAGAATTGGAATTTTCGACCGCGTTGCGTTGACGTTCTATCCGACAATTGCAAGATGATAGTTACACAAATGCTTGATCCTAATTTTCGTACGAGAATAAAAACACACCAGATAATCACTAGTGCTTGGATTTCTATGGATCCTAGGTTATTAGGTAACAAAAAAAATATATATGTTCTTCTAATATTGGGTTTTGTAGATTTCAACATATCGATTCGATATAGACCTGCTAATTTAGTTAAACTGTTATCATAATTTGGTTTCACGTTGGTTTCATTCAGATTATCCGTAGGCTTTGCGTTCCTTGTCAGAATGGACACCACAGGAGAGAGAGATGCGTTGAAAAAAGCAACCGAAGAGAGAAAACAGCTACGTGCTGGCCAAAATAAACCTGAGTTACCAAAACCGCCTGCAGGCCAAGAAGAAATAGTTTTGCCCAGTTCGACAATTTCGAAAGAGAGCGTCAGCGGCAACACCGCCTCGACATCGATGGGTGCAAGTCATCGATCTGATCCGGAATGACGAGGTATAGTGACCTACTTACTCTCTTTGTATAAGTAATTTGCATATGAGAATCGACAACAGGTTAAAAAAAAACCTTTAAGTTTCTTGCCCTAAGTAAATAATATCAAGGCTATTATTTACATATAGATACGTAGTCGGTCTATTTTAGTTTTTATTTGATTATTTTCCTAATAATTTACTTTAATAGACAATAATCGGGATTTTTGTTTGCAAACCGTGATCAATGTGATATTAATGAAATTAACAATATATTACGCGCTTAACGCAACTGACGGCAACCTACCAGTTAACATTTAACCTTAACAAGTGATTTTTTTGAAGTGACCAATTTTGATTAAATGTTTGAGCAAATGTTAGTTTAATAGTTGAAATTTATAGTTAAATACTGCGGATTTTGAAACATCCCGCCGTATATGTTATTCTGATGTATAAGCTTAATTTAAATATAAACTTTAACATTTCAGATAATTCTGTTCAGCTGTTAAAGCGTGATTTAATAACAAACATTCAAACAGACATTCTCATTTATAATATTAGGATACATTTATTTTGTCGAAAATTTATGTAGTTTCCTATTTACTCTTTAATTACCTTTAGTTTAGTGATGAATAAATATATAGCGATTTACTAGGTATTAAAACCAGAGATATTTTAAATTGGCAAATATTTAAATCCATTATTATTTCAACTTTTATTAAAAATAAGGATATGCCTCCGCTACCGGCAACAGTTGCTATATTTTCTGTAACTGTGTTTTCATAGAAAGTTGAAATAAAGGATTCGTAAGGATTTATAATTATCACGAGACCAATGAATGATCTATGGAATTAGAAATCGTATGCATTTAGAATACTACCGCATTATGTAGGCAGATAGACCACTCGACTTTTTGCTTTTCCAGCAATATAAGAATGGAACCGTTTGTTTATACCCGCTTATAAATTACTATCGATTACAAGTGGTATATTTTCCACTCGTAATCGACTATCATTTTAATTTAGACTTTTTTAGATTACTATTTTAATACTTTACTATAAAACACTTTTTTGAATATGATTGCATATACGTCAATCTTAAATACGCGTATTAAATAGAAAAACTAGATTTTTCTGTACCATAATGCTACTAATCTCGTAAGTTTAATTAATAAATGACCAAAAAGTATCAGTATTGTTTGAAAAAAAAATTACTGAATACAGCCATTTTAAAGTAATTACATATTTATTAATGAAGCGAGTGTCGCGATCATAAGGAAACAATTTCTACATTCAGGTCACTAAGACAACGAATTTTAATTGTAGATAAAGAGTGACAAGAACTGAAATTTGTGTAGGCCTATTTGGTGTATATAATAATAATATACATACAGAATAGATATGTACATACAGACATTTATATAAGTACTGTAATTATTAGAATATTTCGAATTTTATTTTGATTTATGGTTAGTTCTCAATATTTTTCATCGTAAATTAGATAATTCTAAATTTTCATACACTTAGGTATATTACTCCCAATCGTATAACTATTTACACGTGAACAAACGTCATTACAATTTCTATACGATATGATTGTTTTTTATGCCATTCACAGAAATCTGTTCTACTTATTCTGGCATATTATGACAATAAAAGAAAAAATAAAATGTCATTATTTTAATAGATAAGTATGCACCTAATGTCATTATGAAAAATTGCGCAAAAAATTATCGTTTACAAGATCGCAAAAAAAAAACTTCTATAACGCATAAAATTCATAAAAAGACATGATACCAAAAGTAAAGATGAAATAGAATTAAAGGTCCATACATCGCAGGTCAAATGTCAGACAATAAATTGGATCTATTAGGCACTACAAATTCTGACATACGGCTGTTGCAAGAAAAAGGATATTATCTACAGAAAATAGTCGGCGAAGGATCTTATGCTAAGGTGGTGTATTCAAATATTTGACGATAAACTACTTTATGAGGGGCAATGTTCATAATTGACACCTTCTTATATTAACGGACAAGGACCGAAATATAAAATTCAACTATGTTATGTTTTCTTTTTATACTAATCCTGTACATACGGCGTCTATTGTAATACTTACAATATAAATAAGGCCGGACTTCATCGGTATACACCTATTAAATTTCTCGGCTTCACTTTCACGTCATACCTGTTTATCCAATGAAATTTAAGTTTTGATTTCGCTTCTGTCACCACAAAACACATGGATAGATCTCCCAGCCAGTGCAACAGCCAGTTTTTTTTTTTGCTTGGATAAACATAGACAGATGCGGTGATGTGCAGTGAGAGTTGTGTTCCGAATTTGTCTTTGAAAAATAAAGAAATGAGAAACAGAAAAGGATTGAAAATAAGATCTATTATTGTGAAATGCATGGAGCAATCTACGCAACTTGTCGTATTAGTAAGTTTGATGAATGGCAGTGGGTGGGCCACGACCCTTGTAGCAAGCATAACTGTAAGCAAAGAAAAGCATCCATTCGCTGTCACCCTGAATAAAAATGTGAGGTCGTTGTACAATAATAAACGAATAACTCGACTCCACCATCCTCGAGTTCTTATATGTCGCTTCCTTACTTCTTCTATGGTGACGGTATCCTTCTACTTTGTTCCTTTCATACCACAACATAAACATCCACATCTACTTCAATCCTTTTAAAATTTAATCGTTGCTACGGAAATCGAAAATTAGAAAAATATGTTCTGGTATCGCTATAGAATTCCAACCGGCTTATTCCACGCAACTCCACTGTATATCTATTAGAACCAAACAGCACGGAATAGAGGATTTGGATACGGCATAAATTCACCCTCTATTACTACTAGTTTTTTGGAGGGTCAAGACACACATTTGACAAAATTTGCTCTGGTTTTCTATAACACATCTGTCGTCAACTTTAATCACGACTACATATGTACATACTGTTCAATTCTCGCTAAAGTTTATGTATATTTCTAATTAGGTTTATAAAGCAGTACACATGTGGAACGAGACTCAACACACGGTCGTAGCGTGCAAACTCATAGATACGGCGCAGGGACCGCGCGAATATTTGTGCAAGTTTCTTCCGCGCGAGCTGGACGTGCTGATCCGCGTTGATCATCCTCACATCGTGAACGTGTCCAGCATTTTCCAGAGGCGGGCCAAGTACTTCATATTCCTGAGGTACGCGGAAAAGGGCGACCTGTTGGATTTCATAACGCAGAACGGTGCCCTGTCCGAGAATCAATCCAGACTGTGGATGCGGCAAATAATGTCCGGCCTGTACTACATTCACACGTTGAATATAGCGCATAGGGACTTGAAGTGCGAGAACATTTTAATAACGGCCAACTACAACGTGAAAATAACGGATTTCGGCTTCACGAGAACCACGAAAGAAAAGGACCGCGACATATTCAGCGAAACGTATTGCGGGTCTTTGCTGTACGCCGCGCCCGAAGTGCTGAAAGGCGTGCCCTACTTGCCCAAATGCGCAGACATGTGGTCCATCGGCATCATCCTCTATATAATGCTGAATAAGGCGCTGCCCTTCAACGAATCTTCGGCTAGAGCAATCTACGAAAAACAGGTAATCTTTAGTCTTTAATAATCATGGCAAAAGTCGTAGTTACATTTTTGGAGTTTACACATTAAGAATCGATTTTCATATAAGATTCCCGGTATAGAAATTTAATGACGTGTGAAATTTACAAGCGTTGACTCAAAGCGTTACATTTTTTATACGTATTTGGTCTATCCTACCATCGTTACAAGCGCGTTTAATAGTAACGTGGCCGAGCAGTCTAAGGCGCTCGTTTAAGGCATCAGTCTCTTCCGAGGTCTGGGTTCGAATTTCACCGCTGTCGGACTTTTTTTTCCATTTGACTTTATAAAAATGTTTTCAATAATTTATAACATTGTTATGTGTAACCAAAAATGGGAATCATTATTTCTTATAATGGTATATAATACTGTAGTTCGATAGCACCTATTTATTTGATAAAGAGTTAATTATAATTGCATATTTTTTTTACATGTGTTAATATTTATTAATAATAATGATAATTATAAATGAGAATATTTTCAGTATTACAAAGATGCATTTATTTAACCTGTTCGCCTACTGCATATTCAAAGATTATCGTACTTAAGGAGTAAACTCGTACATTGTACCGACATACAAACGCACTCATGCACTCACGCACGTATGCACGCATGCACTTACGCACGCACGCATGCACATACTGCTTTTTTTTCGAACAGGAACAGTAACATCCACTCCCAAAGTAACCAATGAGGCTTGGTTCTATAGGAATCCGTTGGTTAATAGAATACATACTTTTTTTTTGAAATACACAATATATACAAACACCCAGACCCGAGAACAGATTTTTAATCAAATAAATGTTTGTCTTGTGCGGGAATCAAACCCATATTCGTTTCGTTAATAGGGTTACTACCAACTGCGCCGATCGGATAGTCTCAATAAATATATTTAACGGTCCTAAGAATAATACCTATTAAATATCAGACTCATAAAAAATCATCCCAAAGTCTGTTTAATCTATTTGCATATAGTGATAATTGTAAAATAATTAGAACAACTATCAATTTTTTCTGTAAACAAATTTTCAAAAAATATGAAAACATTTCATAATAATTGAATGTTTGTTTAGAGCTCGGTTTGTATTATAGCAAAATAAGGCCCAACAATTGTTGCTTATCAACATTCCGTCCACCTACGCTCATTATAAAATAAAGATAATTATGCAGATTCGCGGCAAGTGGCGTTTCCGGTCGAGCATAGTCGATTCCCTGTCGCTGCAATGCCGAGAACAGGTGGCGCAACTCATGGAGCCGGAGCCACAAGCGCGACCCACAGCCGGCGGCATGTTCAATGGCCCCTGGATCGGAATGGACACGCGACTCACCAGTAAATATTATTGTTTATTATTTCGTAATTACATGTATTGCTTACTAGTCACGAAAAAAACTCAACTACCCGCGAATACAGCTGTAATGCGATACAAACATTTTGATGTCTATTGCGGGCTTTACACTCGTGCCGCGAAAGTCCGCGACATCGTGAACGCGACTGTGGAGTTGTTTTACATTTCACGGCTTCGGCGTTCGCTCGTTTGTTCCCCGATTTATGTCCGTTTTTTGTTACAAGACAAAGGGTTCGCTTTAGCGCGAACGGGAACGCATTCACACTCGTGGATTTTTCGCAGTATTGTGCAAGCTGCGGCGAAGAGCGGTCGTGCATTAAATTATGTTAGAATTTAGAATGGGTGTAAACACTTTGCAAGTAATCATACAACACAATGTATAAATTTTTGTACACTTAAACTAAACATACCTGATCAACAGAGCTTTGCTCGGAGTCTTGCGCGTTGGCGTTGGAATATGATAACTTCCCACAGAAAAAGTTGCTGATGTTCATTTCCAATGATAAATAATTTTTAAATTCACCTAAGTATTCCATTAAAATTGTACCTACCACCTGTAGTTCACATCAAGTAGTGTCATTTCTTGTTGAAAACCAATAGTATAATAATGTAATAATCATCTTAAAATTTCTCGAATGGCACTAAATAGAGTAAGTTTTATTATTTTTTTATCTTGTTTTTCTAATTTATTCAAGGTGACACCTGAATAGATAATGTAGATAAACTTAAAAAGCAAACCTTTACCATAACGCAAATTTTCATTAAAATCGTTATAGGCGATTGCAAGATCGTCATGGCATCTATATGTACTTGCCACATTATATATATATATATATATATATATATATATATATATATATATATATATATGAATAGCTTGTTTAAGAGTATAAAATATTATCTGTTCTAAGGTACAAAAAGAATAGATATTATTCAAACAAACATCATCCAGAAAGAATATTTGTGAACAAGAAATTTTTAATATTCAATCTAAAACATTTTAAAATTAACAAAAAAAAAATGTTATTCAACCTTCCAGAACTCACACCTTTAGAAGAAAATTTGCTAAAGCAAGCAAATGAAGAGATGCAGAAACAGAACAATGATGAATCCGAATATGACAGAATAGCACTCATACGCCAAAAATATAGAGGAAAGGGTAATATCATTTACAGCAAAAGAAACAAAAATTTTTTTTTTGTAACATTAATAATAGTTCACTAAAATTTATTATATACTAATTGCAGGAGGTTTGAGAGTGTTGAAAGAAGCCGACGAAAATTTTGCTAAATCCCAACAGTTACTTGAGAACACACCTGAAAACTAGTTTATTACTTTGCAAAAAAAAAAACCATTTTGTTTTTAGTATTTTTATTAGCGTTTACATCTGTAGTTGCTTGTATAAATCACATTAAATACATGAGATAATTATAATAGTTTGGAAATTGTTCCTTATTTACTCCCGTGTTGACGATTATAGATACTATTAATCTCCTTAACATTTATAAACTATGGAAGACCAGGGTTAATGGCGTAATTTCAACTATAAAAAAATTGGCACGCTATATTATCAAAGTTTGAAATGCAAAATTATTTATGGGAGTAAACTGTAGCCATACACTTACAAGATTCCAAACATTGTGTGCTGCGAACGAAAACGGTTATTACATTAAAAAATTCGCGTATGTTTTCACTTATTACAATCAATAAAGGCAGTTATTTTCGACAATACGTCCGATATTCTTAAAATTTAATCGACGATAAATACATTTCATGCTTCATTGTTAACATTTGAAAACTTTAGAAAACCTTTATCGAGGCAGTTCAACAAGTCTGGCGATAAATACAAAACCGTAATAATAATTAATTTATCTCTTTCGCAGACTGCTTACAATACAAACGAGTCCGGTTGGATATTGTCATAATTCAGTCGGCACCTACGATTAATAACACCTAAACTAATTAGATTACTATTAATTATAAACAACTCGCTAAGTACTGAATACTGCATCGTCTAATGTAAAAGATCTAGTGATTAATAGTGAAACGATGTAGTTGATGTGGATGTTCACGTGATGGCAATGGTATTACGTGCGGTTCACGCCCAATTAAGGTAACGCTATGGATTACTGCAATTTTTCACCTTTTGGAATGTAGTTAATGTATAATATAATATGTAGTAATGTATAATGATGTAAATGTGATAAAAACCTTAGATTGGTCTGAAATTTGAGCACAAAGATTTTTTATCATAATTTGATTGCAGATTACAATTTGACTATCATTCAATATGATGCTGTCTACCCTCCACTTGTGGAAAAATATATTTTTTTGGTTGAAGTATCTTAAACATTTATACATACTTATTATCTCACTATAAACTGATTACTTTAGTCACAATTTAAATACAAAAACTAATGAAATAAATTTTAAATCCACAATTAATTTCAAAAGATAGCAATATTTAAGATTGTGTCATAATTTAGCACCAACGTTTTAAAATAATTAAATTTTATACGATTGCCATGTTTACTGATTTAATGGACTAAAAAAAAATTACTTTTGCCATTTTAATTCCCATGTCAGATTTTATGCTATACAGTTCTTAACAACTATTTGCAACTTGTTTCTTTAAAAGGTGTAAATTACGTATATTATAATGTTAACTATATATTTGAACAATGTTACTACTTCTATATTTTAGAAAATCGTCAATCGTTTGACGCATTACTAAGATATTGATATGACCATTTTAATGAGGTACTTTGTACTTGTTATGACAATGCAATCTTCCATTTGGTTATAGCTGCATGTCAATCAAAAACTTTCGTTCAATCGTAATTACAAACACAAAACATTATCCATTCGACAAACAAAGATTTTCACGATTGTTGCAAAAGCGAAAATCGTCATTAAGACTAAATACAATCTTAATGGGCTTTTTCGTCTTCATCACGCTGGGGAGAGACAGCCGACGCGACGCCCGCTGCTGACTTTAACTTCATCGTCTGAAAGAAGTGGTCGCGAATTGCAATAAACAAAATGTCAAACAAATAAATTACCTCAATCGGAAATTTAAATGCCATACCCACTCTATATACTTTATATACAAATAGAACAGTAAACCAAAAACCGAAACTTCCAATTAGTACATTATTTGTTACTAATCCCATAATAAGAAATATACGATAGAAATATCTTACAAAAGTTATTAATTATAATAGTTCCAGTAAATGACAACAACCAGATATTGGTTTTCTGTACATAAAAAACAAAGTCCTTTGCTCCATCTGTAGTGTGTTATTAATTTTTTCGTAGCTCCTGAACAGGTTTTATACTGTTTTTTTTACAAAAATTCATGAAGTCGGATTAATTAAAGATCGAGGTGATGTGTAAATATATAGATGAAAACAACATATGGCAATATTTTTGCACCAAATTGTCCTACAAAAAAAAAAACACCACAAAGTGTTATCATATACAAAGTATAAGTGTCGGAAATATAAATATTAAACATCAATGTCTTACATTACATCTATTTTATCAAATAAATATATTGTTTTGGATATTCATGGAAAGTAAGAGTTGGTAAAAAATCCTAACTAAAATTTACTCCTGAGTAGATAAAGACGTTCCTGATCTCGCACCATTGCACCGCGCGTCGCGACTACGTACTTGCTGCAAGTGCTGTAGGCACGCTTTTCAACTCTGGGCGTGTCGTCAGAAACGTAGACCTATCGTAGTGACCTATCTGACCGGTTATGATCGTTAGGCGCTTTCCTACTTCCGATTTGTACTCGCACTTGACCCCATTCCAAATTTTGGCCCCATTTTGCTTCCGATAGCGATGCGTATTAAATAATCGCTATATGTCACAAGACGACTAGTAATTTGTAAATGCGAAATAATTGTTACTGAATAGTGCTGAAACCGTTGCATGTATACAGCTTTATATAAAATTTAGGGAGAGACAATGTGAGACAGAGCATAAGTCGTACCTATGCCATATCCCTATTTTGAGTGCTTTGTTCGTGAGAGCCTTTAAAAACATATATTCACACTTAGAATAATACGCCGATTTTAAAGCAATCGAAAGGGGGCCTTCAAGCAAATGTAAGATAAGTGACAATTATCTCATAAATATTAACTTTCAATAAAAAAGTATAAAAGTTACATAGAATGAGTTGAAAGAATAATAATGAATAAAGTTTAATTTTGTTTTATTACAATTGATTGTTGACTGTACCGAGCGAATTCAAGATCAAGATGAGGCCCAATATAAAAGTTATTTTAGTACATAACCCCTTCTAACGAAGATATGCATGAATACTAATTAAATGTAGATAAATTAAGCCAAAAGAAATCGAGGAATGAATACAGAACTATTATAGTTTAAGATCTGTCTGTGAGATTACTACATTCATCTAACTTTCAATCAAAATCTAATTTTACATATATTTATGAATGGGGGAAAATATTTTTGCAAAGTTGCCTTTTAAAATATGATCGCTAGTATTCTTTATTAAACATAATGCTAATCGATTTTTTGAAAAAAAAAAAATCACTTATTTTTTAAATAAAATATAATCCACTTCATAGCAATATAAGCATAAAGAACTTGAAGTTATGGTTACTATTGCACTTGGCCACAATCTATTCAGAGTTAGGTGCAAAACTTTGTTACATTTATATGTTCGTGGCGTTATTCATTTAATGATTGTCTAGTTATTCATTTAATTCAAATTGAAAATTTTCCAAAAAATCAATATAATTTTAATAAAAAAATACTAATGACCCCATATTGATAGACAGTTTTGCAAAAATATATTCCCCCATTCATTAATACACATAAAAAATATTTTTATTATAAACTAAATGAAAATTGTAATCTCGCAGACAGATCTCGTATCTTTATGAATGAATTAAATATGTCAAGCAAGTTAGGTGCATTTAAATGTCTTGGTTTAACGTTGTAATCAAAAATACTTACATATGCCTGTTCTTGGATATGTAATGTGAACGCACTTATATTTCAGATTTTTTTACTTTGTCTTTAATGTTATACATTATAATCTACAAAAAATATTTTGGTTAGAACAATAATGAATAAATAAAAGACGTAATGCGCAGTGACAATTATAACAGAATAAGATAAATTATTAAGCTTATTTACTTAACCTGAGCCCAATTACAGGTTTCAAGTTAAGTAAATAATAAAATTATGACATTTGTTTTAATATATCATTAGTAATAATACAATCAAGTAATTGACATTAATTTATTACTAATAATGATACAATAGGCACCGCATGTCCACATTCATGCACAAAAGCTCGTGCACTCACATTCATATTTGCGCGTCCGCAAACACACAAACATACTTGCGAATTTATTTAATTAGAAAATTTAAACAAACAAATCTTACCGTGGAATAAGCTCATCGATTTTTTAAAAACATAATACATAGTTTATGGTCATAATTATTAGGCGCTGAGCTGAAAAAAGAGCACGGTTTTTACGCTTATCTATATCAAAAGCTCATGGGTCTAGCTTTATCCCCTAGAGAAGATCTTTATAGAGTTATCCTTCTCGCACAGCGGAATGAATAAAAGGCATAGACCTATAGAGATTTTTGTCTAGGGCGTGATATTGATGTAGATAGCCTCAGTTAACTAACACGAATGAATGATGTTCACATATTAGAAAAGCGAACACTATTGACGTTATTTTTAACTATGTTCTTATAACTATTGACTAATAAAACGAAGCGTACCGCAGTATCTATTATAGATTTTATTTCTATTTAAATTCTTCTACGAACTTATTTCAGATTGAAGAGCTGAAACCTAAAGTTCTCAATGTTGATCCACTACTAGTCTAAGATCTCGACCTGTATGAGTCTGCTGTACAACCCATACTATACGAGTGGGGTGTTTAATGACCTTTGTCCCCGATGTTATGTCAGCAGTCGGAATCTACGTCTTAATGTACTCTGTAAAATGTGCAGCAGAGTTTGATTTGACTTCAGTCCAAAACTTTGTCTATTTATTTTTTTTCGACGCTTTGCTTTCGAGTCATTTCGAGCCTTTATTTTTATATTTCGATTTAAAAGCAACTCCTCGTGACACATACATGGTGACAATTTTGGCCATAACCGCTATTGTTGATAAGTTGTAATTTACTTTTGAATTCAGGCTAGTTGGGGAATTATTTAAAATTTTGTAATAATTCCCATACCCATAACATTAATTAATATCAATAAATCAAATAGTAATAAATTAAGGAAGAAAAAACTTGTTCACCTCTACTTTTCTGTCAAAAGTTAATAATAAACCAAAATGAAGAAGAGAAATATAAAAACGAAGTTAAAAATACTTTAAAGCAATGCTAAAATAGTAATAAAAGCTAAAACAACCCAATCCTATAAACCAACACAACTTTCTCACCGTTAAAAAAAATCATAGCAATACATTTTCCAAGTCTATGTGCTCAGGGCTAAGTAGTTTTTAACATTGGTGATTGTATCAAAATTAACTTATGAATATGTTAAAGTTAAAAAATTCATACGATCTCGTCAATTTATTCTAATACCATTCAAATGGAAAAGTATCAAGGACCTGTTTCCACAACATTAAACAGTGTTTATGACTCCGAGCACATAGGTTGGGAGCCCAAAATTAGTATTGTTAGTAGCTCGAACTCACTGGGGTTGCAGTAATGTCACCTGAGCAGTCGTCATTGAGAGGGCACACCAATTCCCCGTAGTCCGTCTCGTCCTTGCTCTTCTTGCGCTTCAGTGAGAACTGACTTTTCTTTGGTATCTAAAAAGCGTAATTAAACTATTAAAATAATAACTGAACACTCTTATGATATTGGACAGTTATACAATGCTAGTTTTTGTTCACGGCTCCGCCCGGATGGATATCGAATGAATTTCTTTCACCTTTTATATGATGAAAGAAATTCATTCGATCCACGATCAATCCACGCAGTCGACCATAATTCCGATGTTGTCCGTTCCTTCGATTTCAGTCTGGCTCCGCTTCTGATCCCGATATAGATTCCATTTCCATTCAAGACATACATAATTCACTTGCGGCTCCGCTCGAGTGGACACACAACCAATTCTTTGATCTATTCTATCGATCGATGACATTATCAATCATGATCGTGGTCTCGGTCCCGTTCTCAAATCCATAGCAGGAGAACCCATATTCTTATACAGAAAACACGCATAATGCCGCTTATGCTTTTGTTATGAAACGATCTCACTTACGCTCTTGACCCTGATCCCGATCCTGCTCGCGGTTCCGATGCCGAATCGATATTAAACTTGAGTCGCTTTTGAACACTGTTGTTACCAATAACCGATCGACATAAGTAAAGAATTCGTTCTAAGATCATGCAAGCAAAGTCGCGGGCAAAATTTAGTATCTTTACAAATTAAGTATAGCCTATATGTTATTCTGATGTATAAGCTATATTACTAGCTATGTACAGTTTCAGATAATTTTATTCAGCTGTTAAAGCGTGATAGAGTAACAAACAACTAAACATACAAACCTTTACATTTATAATATTAATAAGATTACCTTCTTTGTATAGTATTTTAATGTTAATTTTAATGTTAAAAATTGCAAAATATCACTTTACTACTAAAGAAACTTATTTATCAAAAAATATTACTCAATTATGAAAAAGAAAATAGAATTAAAATGTGTATTACATTTAAAATAAAAATGAATGATTTCTTAACATAAGACACACGCTTATATTAACCTTGTATTTGGTAGTGGTGGTAAGAGGCTGGTAGCCGAGTGTTTGTTCTGCGTTTCGTTTCTGCTGTATTACATCGCGACCCAATAAATCGTTGAATCTAAAATGCACATTAAAAATATAAATACTATTTAATAAAAAAAAAATCAACAAAAATTTTCATAAAATCTAGCTATAAAATAACGTATTATATTAGGTTAGAATTGCATTAATTTACATTGTTATACCCAAACAATCTCATATTTCAAAGAACTATGTATATACTAATATAGCTAGTTATTTAAAATCCATTTTGGTGGATTTAATGTGGTGAGTGATGGTGACGATACATTTAATATCTCATTTTTTTTGACAATGTGTGATCTTCTTTCATGGTTTCTACATTATATAATTATTGAATGGGAAAAAAAATTTACTAACTATATAACTAACCTAACAAATTATAAAACATTGGCATTAAAATGATGAAGCTTACAATCATGAAGCAAAACATTCGTCTTGTTTCCAAACAAGACCCATTAATCAGCCATAAAGATATATATTTTCAATACAATAAATATTAAAAGTAAAACAGAAGTACAATTAGATATTGTTTGATTATAAAATGACATCATATTGCTATATAAAATAGTAATCACCTCTGTGTGAGATGACGTCGCAGAAGCGTTTTGTGTGCGGGGATGTTGAGGAGCGCCGCCAGGAGCTCCGCGGTGAACCGCGGTTCCAACAGCATCAGACCGCCGTGCACACCTGGCCCGCGATACAGGTCAATAATTGAAATCTAACTATTCATCCAACATTTTCTAAACCTTCCAACGTTTGCCACAATTATTAATAATGTTCTAAATAATAAACGTTTAAAAGATATATTGCTAAAAAATGACAATCAAACTGGAATATTTATACAAGAAGGCAAAGACAAAAGAGTTGAATACCATTTTCTTCTTTGTTTGTCAATCAATTCCCTTTATAATTTTTTTGTTTAATAGTTAAACGACTATTAGGATTGTTTCATAAAAAAACTTAGAAATGGTTTTTTTTAACCTTTATAGTAAAGTCGAAGACTTTACTATGAAGGTTAAAAAAAGTAACTAACTTTTATTTCATTATCTTTTTTCATATTGCCAATGTCCAACAAATGATAGTCTAGTCAAACAATTGCACAGAATAAAGATTATCAAAGAATTTTAAAAGTAATATATATTCATGAGAACATGTTAAATTTAAAAATTCATAGGTATTTCAGAAAATGCAAAGAATACATGCCAATTTTGTATTTGCGTCTGCTCGCAACTTATGAAAATTCAAAAAATGTGTATACATTGATTATAGATTCTCTTTCATCCGACTTAAGTTAAATTGAATTAGTCCAATTTTCACTACTTGGCGATCTCTAGTTTATATAATAACTTAAAAATTTAAGTGATTTATCTTGTATTGAGTACATATTCATTAAGACAAAAAAATTACAATAATTGTATGTATTTTATATAATATCGCCCTTCAACTCGGAAAAAGTTTTATTCAGAATATGATAATCAACAGTATAAAGAAAAAAATTAAAGTATAGTCATTTTTATATATATATTTTAAATAAACGATGATGTCAGAAAAGGGTAATAGCAAATTCGACAACTAAATAAGAAAAAGCTATATTACAATGATTTGGTTAACTGGAAAGAATGAATAAAACTAGCTTGACATAACAAATCTATAAAGAGAATGCATGTGATAGGTCTGCAAGGGTCGCTCTAGCAAATCTTATGCAGACTAAATTAGTGGTATATTAAAATAGGGCCAAAGTAGTATTCGAAACCGACGAGCTTGCGTGAAGCGGTTTATAAATTTCAGTGAAACAAGAGATGTATACAAAGTTCGTACCATGTGAAGAACTGTGGCCTTTGCCAAGGTAGGCAAAGGCCACAGTTCAAGGAACTAGACACGAATTTGTAAAAAGAACCCTATGAATTTACTTAAATAATATACATTAGTTCTACAAAACGTGTTCCTGTAAATTCTATGATGACTTTCTATATATATTTCACATTGTATGAATACAAATGTCTAGTGATTACAAAATTACCAGCGCCGCGCAAGTTGGGCGCGTACTCGGCGAGGTCGATCTCTTTGAGCCACTGCATGACGCGGTGGCTGGACCAGCGCGCCAGCTCGCCCGGAGTCGTGTCGTCACCGCCGCCCTCGCCCTCCGCCGCGCGCCTGATCATCGTGTCCGGACTGAACTCGTTGTCACGCAACACTTGAATGCCTAATAAGAGTAAAAGATGCCACGCAGTGTTGGGCAAAATTAAATATTTAAACAATTAAAAATTAACAATTAATTAATTGTTAATCACGTTTGTTGCAATTAACAATTATTTAATGTGTTAACTGTTTTGATGTTTGATTAAAAACTAACAATTAAAACTTATTATTGTTTAAGGATGATAATAATATCTTGATCAATATTTCTTTCAAAATTTTATCGAAAGCATGTTTGGATTCAGAAATAATTTTTTATGAAAACACATAAAAATTTTTCAAAAATATTTGTTAAGCGTATTGCTTATTAACGTCTATATAAAATTTGCAGTCGCGTCAAAATTAAAATACGATATACAATAAGTTATGAATAAAATAAGTAGACAAGTGACAAATAAAAGACTATTTTTTATCGTTTTATTAAACTAAATTACAAAGGATAAGGTATGATAACTTGAATTATGACAATAATTTCTTTATTTAAATTTTACTTTTTAAACACACACTAAATTCTGGTATTATCAAAGTAAGATAATTGTTAATTTTAATAGTCTTTCATAACAATTGAAAAAGTTAATTGCAATTGATTTAATTGTAAGATGCAATTAACATAGATTAATTCAAATAATTTAGTTGTAACGTGCAATTAATACATTAATTGCAATTAATCTCAATTGCAATTAAATTAATCACAATTAATTTTATAATCAATTAATTAATCAAATAAAACTTTAACTAATTAATGCCCAACACTGATACCACGCCGACGAGTCAGATTACAAATCACCAAGTCATTATTGCATTTGACTCGGTAACGAACAGTGAAGATGTGGTTAAAATTACTATTATTTAAAACACCTGGATATATAGAATTTTGACAGATTTTAATATTGCTAATGCATATTAAAGGTGTACAACGTAAATACCGTTTTGACTACAATGTGTTAGAAGCAATATTTAAATATTTGCCACGAAGAACATAGTTGGGATACCTTAAATACTAGTGAACTCAGATTATAAACAATGTGGATAAACATATTTGAAAAGTTTTTTAAGCTATCGATTAGCGTTATACCTCGCCTGATGGATAGTGCATGCAACGCCTGATGCACGTGTAGGTGTGTGTGCAGCTCGTTGTGCGTGAGGCGATGCAGCAAGCGGCCGTCCAGCGCCGCCTCGGCCGCCGCGTCGCGCGCGCCCGACACTCCCACATCCTCCATCCAGCGCAACGCCCACGCGGTGTCCAACCGGCCCGACGCCGTCAACAGCGGGTCGCCGTGCCCACCCTTCCGTGTGATACATGCATTGTCACAAAAGCGATTAAGTTAATTGTTCCGGTATAGAAATGAACAATAAACGGTCACGTATTAAAACTAGGAGAAAGAAATTAGAATATATACAATTAAAATATTTTTATAAGAATCATAACCAAAAAATTGAAGATATTCTACATTTGAAAATATCGATTTTAAACTTTTTAACTCATAATTATAATATACAATTTTTCCTTAAATTATCATCACACTTTATGGTAAGTAAGATAGATATGCTATCTATGTGAGCATATTTTCTAGTTCGATTATGGAATATTGTCTCGGCTTTATACAGATATTCCATGAAAACCTTTTCTTATTACGAATATTCAAATATATTAACATGGTTAAATCGTACGGTTTCATTTGTCTGTAAAGGAAAATTGCACAACTTTATTTGTGATCAAATCATCGTAGCGATAAATCGCGTCAATCAAATCCGTAAACATATTGATTAACGTTGAAAAGTCCCGCATTTTGCGGTTTAGGGATCACAACCCATGGCAAAGATCTCGATGAATCACGTGTACTACAACAAAAGTACCTGTAAATCCAATAGCGCTAGTACTATTTTCTTCCTATGCATCGGATGTTTGATTGCCAGCTCTTTCTCTATGGCGCCGGGCGTGGCGGTGGCGATGAGGCCGCGCGCGTCCGGGGAGGCGCTCAACCATGCGCGCGCTGCGCTGCAATACACCTCCAAGCCTAGACTTTCCAACCAACCGCATGTCGTATCTGTATCCCATTGTTTAGCATCTATTGTTTGCCTGTAATTAGAGTAATAAATAGCAGTAAGCCTTCGACCAATCTTAGCAAGTCCACTAAATCTTAACCTATAATGCGTTTCGGAAGCGCTTTTCTGTTTATAATTTAACTAGCTAAAAAATAAAATAAAATCTCATAGATAGAAATTACTCTATCTAAGTTGGCTTATTCTATCTTAGAATTCTAAATTTAGAAATGTTAAAGTTAATATGAAAAAAGTTAAGGTTAAATATTAGTAAAACTATAAACAGTTGAATCAATTTTAGTTTTTTTTTTACAAGGATTACGAGCCAAATTCGAACCAAGGTTGATAGGGATGGTCCCGTTGTAGGCGCGGCGCGGCCGTGGCCCGATACCCGCCCCGTGTGAGGTCGCCGCCCTCGAGGCGCGCGCCCCCGCCGCCGCCGCCGCTCCCCAGCCGAGCGCGCACCTCCCGCAGGGACGGGGATGGGCTGCCACGAGCAGTATCGTCTTTTTCAGCTGGCGGTAAATAAAAATGAAAATGGCACATATTAGCAAACATATTATTATTTATTATATAATAAACCCTTACGTGGGATTTAAATTAATATAAAACAATTACAGTTTGTAATGTTGATTCTGTAGTGTTTGTGCCAATTTAAATCGATAATGTAAATCAACTTAACTACTCAATAAAATTAATCATTTTACTTGGCTTAGATTGAGCAATGTATGAAATGAACTTAAATGACCAGAAAACCCATACACCGGTCAAAGATCACTGGTATTATTAACATGCTCACATTATGTGTCATATTATATCGTTATCACACTACAGGGGTACACCCTTCCAGAATTTTATATCAGATTGAGAAGCTAGACCCTAAATCCATACGCTGATTCAGTGCGGGTAGAGAGTAGTTAGTTTGATTTAAATTATAAACTCATTGCTCAGCCTGTTAGCGTTCAAATCAAGTAGAAAGCAAGATACTGGCGACTCAGCTCCTTTTATTTATAATTTAAAATGTTAAACAATTTGCTTTGTGCATGTTTTAGACACTTCAAGGACAATTTGGACAATTGCGTTATATTTAAATCTATGGGTTATTAAATTGCGTTCTGAGCACGATTTTGAAATAATACTTAATGAATACTCTGAACGATGGGGTTGTCATTGTCACTTTAGAATCTGATTTCTTAATTTAATAAATGAATTTTCACTCTACCGTCAATATAAAAATATGTACATTTTTAATCAGTTTAAACTAGTTAAAAAAAATAATATCAAATATATTCATATTATGTAGATGAAGAAAAATCGCATTCTCAATTTGTATTAAATAAATAATAGTTTTTAACTTTCTATCAATTAGTTAATTCCTACAGTTTCCTACAGAAAATATAGTATCAAGATAAATTAATAAGCATACTATCACATATTTCTCAATACTGTTTAAGAATATGTATATAGCAGATATAATAATTTGACTATAGATAAAGGCATACTTGTTTAATAAAAAATAATCAAGTAATGTATTTCTTCAGGAATTTAATTGAACAATATAAATGCAAAAATGAAAGGAAATTAAATGTCAATGTAACACAAATATTTCTTGTAATAAAGCTAAATTTAATGTATTGCGTGATTTAGATATTACGCAAAAGGAATTTATCAGTGTTCCTGGCAATTATTCTGACATTTACAGATTTCAAAGTTATTATATTCAGTTCATACGAGCGCGCACCAAAGGCCACTAACAGTTTTGCACATCAAAATTCATTAATCTGGATATTCCCATTATTTTTCACAAAATTCATACAAGTAAATGAAACAACAATAAGTTATTAAGTTAAATCAATAAAATGGGGATGGAAAATAAACTAGTAGTTATCTGCAATCCTTTTTTTCAATTTTTAATCAGTATCTGAAAATATGTAGTAAATGTATTGAGGAAAAACGAAATCGTAATTAAAAAATTCTTTTCATATTTTAAAACTAAAACACGCCGCTATTAATTTTACTTCTATTCCAAAAAAAACCGATGATAATACACCTACAATGAGAAGAAGAATTTAATCTTTGAAGTCATTGATGTCCTCCACCGTTGTTTGCAGATATTCTACAAAAGCATGTCATGTCTATGTAAAAAGTTAGAAACGATTCCAAAAATATTAAAAGCAATTAATTTTGAAATCTTTTAATAAAATATAGAATTTAAGAATAATAAATGAAGTATCATAAAACACTATTTTATGATACGTAAGTAATTAATCTTGTCCATATATAGGTTAGTGCAACACTGTGTCGCTGCACTGTTCCTCTGGGTTCCAAAAGGGTTTCCCGAAACAGAAAGTTGTCATTTAACCTGGCGTGTGTATACAGAATTAGCAACAGATTATGAAAAATTAAGCATGCGTACGCACAACTAAACGTCAGCGATATCGATCGAGAATATTGACACAGAATCATTTATAGATGAAAGAAAAAAAAGTATACAGAAACAAGAAACGCGATTCAGAAAAGATTGGCTAGATAAAGATATTGTAAACGCTTTATGAGGACTTTGAATACATGTTGCACGAAAAAAGAAAGTGTTACTGACAAAATCCTTAATGCAGATATCGCTATTGGTTGTATCAAAACTTGTAATTACGCATCACAATTACAAGTTTTGCATATTATCCATCAAAATACTCGGCAATTTTGTCCCAAGTAATAGGCGAACTTTTTTATCGATCTTGCAACATGCCTAATCATAATGACTAATCCATATCCATAACATAATAATAAATGCTATTTGAAGTATGTGAATGTTGACAAATAGATGGGAGCCATTGCTTCATTTCAGGACGTTTTACATGATATTTAAAAGCAAGGTATGCTAATATTCTACTGCTTTCAATCTACAATTGTGCATTTCTAGAAAAACTGTATTGCTATCATTATTACTAATTTTAAAATTATTAGGTATTAAGTATAAGGATTGTCATTTCCTCATCTCTTAAATTACTTGTCAGAGGGATACAGATAATCTACAAAATAATAAGCTACAAAAGCAATGTCAAGGTTTGCTGTCTTAAATTCTAGACATACAGTTCATTCATCGAATCACATACGATTTTTTTTTCTTTTAAGGATAGGTCTCTTCAAACCTCGTGTCTCGCAACGGCTGAAGCAGATAGGGTCTAAAGGTTACATGCAAACGAAGTAAGCGTTAATATCGTCGTAAGCCTGGGGTGCGAGCTGCGAGCGAGATACGACGTCGTCGATTAGAGACCTAAGTTGGGCACCGAGTGTCCGCGGTCGCGCGCCACCACCATGTTGTGGGCCGTGTGTTTACCGAACGCCAGTCGGGCATCGGGCGCGCTGCGCGGCAGCGACGAGTACATGTGCGTGTTCCTCTCGATTTGACGACCGTAATTGGCCGGCGGCGTCTGAAATATTGACGTTGTATGATTTAAGCCATGCGGTTGGAAATAAGGGCCAATTCTTTTGAAATAAATCATTCTTTCTTTTGAACAGCGATAGTAGTGAAATTAATAAATAAAGGGCATTTTAAAACATTCTCCATAAAACTTTTTAATTAGTGAAATAAATAACAGGCATTTACAAAATTTTGTCTTGGCTACCAATTATTATTTCATTTAAATAGTTTCATATTACGTAAAGAATTGAAGTAATATGGTAAAGATGTTATTCAAAAATTATATTCATCTCAAAAAATCGTGGTAGCAATAGAGCCTACATCAAATGTATGTGTGGTACTTACTGACAATTCGGCAAAAAAAATTGGATACAGAATTTAGGTAAGTGTTACCCTGGGAGGCGGTGGTCGCGCGAGCGGCGCGGACGCAGGCGCGGGCTCGGGTGGCGGACTGCGCTCGAGGACGCCGCGCTCCACAGCGCGCAGTCGCACCTCACTTAACTTCGACAGCAACTCCAACTTTTGCGTTTCAAGCGATGACCGCACTAACATTTCCTGAAATGACGCCACGGAATTGCATTATCATTGAGATATATTAATAGAATACTGGTCAGATGCATATAATATAATAAAACTTTTTTAATAAAAAATAAAAATGTTTTTCGAAAGCTTGTTTTTAAAACATTAAAGCGGCACCTGTGTTCTATAGACATTAGAAATCCTTTAGTAAAGGTAAGTAGTTATAGCCAAACTGTTGGTTGATTGTAAGTACTTTATCATTTTTTAATAAGGTTTTATATTCTACTAGCTGGCCCGGCAGACATTGTTCTGCCCTTTTTTGTTTGTTCTTGCCAGTATAATTAATGCCCGTAGCTGTGCCAGCATGGACATACAATGAATTCTTTCATCTTTCGTATCGATTAATTTCTAACTGAATACCCGCATCGCTTTCGATTCCGCGGCTAGTCATACATTTGATTGTAATCCCGACCTCACATCTGTTTTTGACCCCGGTTCCGTTTTCTGTTTCTGTCCAGCTCGCGAGTCAGTTCTGATCAGATACTGTTCTCGTCCCGTTCGCAACTCTCTGCCCCACCCCGCTTTCAATCCCGATTTCGCTACCAGTCACAATTCCGACTTAGACGAAGCCGGGAGTAAATGGTAATATCGAAATCTATATATATATATATATATATATATATATATATATGACCAATCATTATGAATATTGGTATGTACATGTATCGGTTGAGCGATACGGTCGGTACATCGCAGCGTCACCTGGTGGCGAGTTGCGTCAATGGGGATGGCAAAAAAACCTTCTCCGTAAAAAAATACATGTACATACCAATATTCATAATGATCGGTCAAATAGTTTCTGAGTTTATCGATTTCAAACATACAAACATTCTTTTATGTGACATTCTTTAGACTAGAAAATCCAGTTTATGTAATTCTGCTCGTTAAACTTTTTGATTTTTAATACCCCTATTAAGACAATTGTGAAGAAGGAGAGCGTCAACATTACTATAATGTCCCAAATACAAAATTAATACACTCCAAATAGAAGATGAATGAAATATTTAACGAATTGTGAAATATCATTATTTTATACTGAAAATTTTATTATTAATATATACTGGAGTATAATAATTATTATTAAGCTCCAGTATCGGTATTTCTATGTGATCTCTTAAAATACTCGAGAGAGCTTCTATTTTATATGATTTATTGTTCTATTTTGTATAGGCTGGGGCTTAATACCAATATATAAATTAAATACAGTTTTGTCAAATGTCAACAAAACATTATTTCAACTTATCATAAAATTAAAATTGTTTTACTTTTATGTGTGTTCTGAAATCATACTATACATTGATACTCAAAATAAATATCTTAGAATTTAAATCTTTACTAAAATAATTATTTTCTTATGGATCATGTACCCAATATTAAGACATTATATAAATATGATTGATAGATGATATAATGCATCATAATTTAATTATTGATTTTCATTTTTTATTTTATTATTATATTATTATTTATTATTATTATATTTATTATTATATATTACCTATTATTTACACACATTTGTCAATTTTATTTTAACTCGAGAGCAAATTTATAGAAACCTAATTTCGTACCAGCGTATCCTATCCTATCCAATACACCTAGGTACATTTAATGAACAAGAAATATAAATATTTAATTCAAAGAGAAAATGCTTTATATAAACATTTCGCCCTGGCGAGTTTCAACTATTGACATTTGATATACACGTGTAAGCTCCTATGTACCCACATAGACGTTGCTGTGTTTATGGGAAAACGCATCTGGATCACTGGCGTCCCGTGGCGCGCGTAAGGAACTCCAGAAATAGATTGTTTTTAGTGTAGTGCGTTCGCACTTCCAGCGTGGCGTGAAGCCACAAGTCGATATGAACGCTAACAAGACGTTGCTAGTTTATCGTAATGCTTTCATAATAATTGAAGCGAAAAAAACTTTAAGCATTATTTTTGGTTTTGGGGAAACGCCGCACATATTCATAGAATTTTCGTGCTGCAGAAGCGGGCCGTTCGCGCGATTTATAAACTCGGACCTCGTATATCTCTTAAAAATATGTTTAAGGTAATTAGAATCTTAATCCTGGTATCTCAAATCATTTATGAAAATTTATTAAATGTAAAAAAAAATTAGAAACGTTTAAAAAAATAGTAGTTAATATATACTCAATACCAGAAATAAAAATAAACTGATTTCACGTGTTAGTCGACTAAGTAAAGTAACAAATTCGTTTAGAGGGCTCTGTGTGCGCATATTCATTAAAGTTCCTGTAGATATTCAAAATTTACCCCTATATAAATTTAAGAGTGTTATTAAAGAATCACTCAGCAAAAAAGGGTACTATGCAATTTCTGAATATTTAGAAGAGAAATATGCATGGGCATAAGCGGCTCGACTTCTTACCGGGCTGTTTCGTTCTTAATGGTTTCGTATTTGTTTTGGCTATGGATGTGCAAATTAGAAAAGAGCTACCCTTAAGTTTCTTGCTCGTTCTTCTTGAGGGTAAACTGCCTTCCGAACGAGCGGTAAAGTGTAAATTCGCAAATAATTATGACGTATTTCTAGTGTTATTTTGTAACCTATGAAATAAAGATATTTTGAATTTTTTTGAAAGGTTAACCTTTATAAGTGGAATATTTTCTCCTCCTAATCGCTTCCTAATAAATAAATGGTCGTAATGTACAAATAGCAGTAAAATGTGACATTAACGCTACGGCATACCGACGCGACGTCTAATCATCGTTACAGTTTCGTGTTATGCGGTAACCAATGTCACGTATTTCCGTCAAATCCGCGTCCGCGGCGAGACACGGCCGACATATGCAAATGATGAGGCGCGCGTTCGTTGCGGTCCTTTCGGCTCTATCGCGTAAGTTCGTATCATTACGGCTCAGCGCTAAACGGGGCGAGCATAGGCCACCGCAGTTCGGTCTCGTCATTCGGTAATACTGCACGATATAACACAACCCACATGCGCATGCCGCGACCCATATCAAACGTAGCTCTAGCTCCATCACAATAGTTCCTTTGGCTATATTTAGAGTCACTTCGCGTCCGGCCCGGAAATCGCACAAATGGATACGTGTTAGATTCACAAGTTACGTACAGAAACACGGTGTAAGTGGACCGCGCTATGCGAAAGACTGTCATATGTTTATGAATGAATAATTACATAAACAATATGTTTACTTTTTTTTTTGGCGCTCCAAAGTTGAAATACATTGTCCAATTTCAATGGCTTGAAGATCGATAGATTTGGTATAATGACGCGAGTACCGTGGGAGGGTACGGTAAAAACGTACGTATGGAAACCAAAAAAAAACTCAACTTCTTCGTACACTTTCGAGTGGGATATCGTTGAAGCCTTGTAAATGGGTATCATGTGTTCTTATAGTCTTCTAAGCACATTTTGACTTTAAAAATGATTTAGAATCTATGAAAGATCAAAGTCGCTCGCAATCTATATCGCAAGTCTAATTTACCTACCATAAACACCTGAATTCAATCGAAAACTTGCATTAAGTAACTGGTATACCAAGTCATGTATGCGGTGAAGTTGTACAAAATATGGTACATAAAACAGAAAAACTATCATCATATCATCTTTATAGGATACTATGTATTTGCTGGTAAAATGCGAAAGTGGCAATATATAGACCACTTTTGCATTGGGTTTCTAATGATAGGTGTAATGTTGCACTAATTTTTGGATAGTTCTTAATTTTTATTATTATATGAACTACCAGCAACCTTTTGTAAACGCTGCTCGGCGTCGTCGATGCGCTGGCGGGCGTCGTGGAGGGCGCGCTCCAAATCGGCCATTTTTTCAGTCTGCGCTGCGATCTGTTCCGACAACACCTGGACCTGTAACTGGAGGCTCTCCTTGTCTGCTTCCAACCTGCGTACGCGTTCCTCTGCATCGTTCTAGAAACAAACAATAGTGATTTATGTATCTCATTCAAAACTGACAAGTAGAGAATATGCATACATATTTTCTTTTCTATTAATAATGTCATGGATATTATCTAATATGCACAAAAAATGAAAGCCAATAGGGAAACGATATGTACAATTGAAACTGTACATAATTTCTGAAGATTATTATTTACTTCAACTGGATATACAATGCGTACACACCTAACTGGTTATTCTTCTCCCATATTCTACACAGCTTTTTCCTTTTTAAAATCTTTTTATATTCTTTTTTTCGATTATTTAGTATTTTCGATCAGTTATGTTTTTTAATTTTTGATTCAATAGCTTCTTTTTTAAGTGAATCGTTACGCTATTTCAATACTTAAAAAGTATTATACGGAAATTTGACTTTATTATTTTATTTTTACTCTGGATCAAAGAAGGACATGCATATGTCCTTTAGGATACAGAAGGACTCATGAAGCGTTTATATGTCATTTTTTAGAGGGTGAGGTACCTATATTAGTTTAATTAGAGGTTAAAATGTCTCGTTAATGTTGTTGTAAGCTAGAATAAATTATGAACTTAGTTCGTTATTTTGGAATGGCTATCATACACATTTTCAATAGTGTAATTGAAACAAATACATTTGATTCAAATTGCAGAATACGTCATAGAGTAGGTAATTAATACATAATATGTATTAATTACTTACTCTGAGACGTACAATAAATTTACGATATGTACCTGTATATGCATTACATATATAGGTACATATCGCAAATGTATTGTTTCTTAAAAATACTGAATATATTAAAAAAAAAAACAATAAAATTAAACAGTCACACAACAGTTGATCTTTTCGAAAATTTTATCTTAATAATATGACAGAGGCTAAAACAAGATTTGTTATAGCCTCGATAATATTATTTAGATCTAGAATAGGGTGTATAACATTTTTTTAAAGTATCGAAATAAAACTTAATTCAAATATGATGTTGCTACACAACCTCGGTTACGTTTAGATCAAATATAACTCCAGGCAAATCAAAATTCAAAACGTCATGTAAAACCGAATAACTGCTAAATGAATTGTCACAAAGTTAAGTCACAATAAAAATGTTTACAAAATGGCAGTAATTATAATTCAGGTTAATCCATTAATCGGTAAATGACAAAAAAGTAATAAGGATAAATAAGTGCATGCCTAACTTTAGTCTACCAAGTAAATGACGGTGCCTTTATTTACCTCTCCATTGAAGTGGCGCTTTGACGATTTTCAGTTTAGCACTATTTTTCCAACATAGAAATTGTTAATTTGTTAGGAGTTATTGAGTTCAATACACTCAATCGATCTGCATTAGAAATATAACGATGAGATATGACAGATAATTCATGCATATGTCATACTTAGTGTGAGCCGCGACAGTTATCCTTGGACTGTTTAAATGGTTTTTGGCACGCTCCATACCAGCGCAACGTGCACGTGACCGGAATTACGTATGGCCATATCATTGTATGTGTATTGTATCGTCCCTTTTTACCGTTATGAAAAAAAAAATAATTACATAATTTATTATTCCGGTCTGGTACATGCCAGTCGACAATAAATGTTAACAAAATCCGTTGCCTGAATCGGGATTTATTTTCTTTGTACCTTACAAAGTTGTCGAGTCGACATCGCGTGTAACGAGGGGTGCGAGGGCCAGGTACGCTCGTGCATACAGCAGGGCGGCGGCGGGGGCGGCATCGGCGGGTGGCACCAGCACATTGGCCACCAGCCGCCTTCCGGCCATCGAAAGTGTTCATACGAATTCCAACGCCGCTGCAGCTCCGGGGAAGGGTCGTCGTCCCGCAGCCGCCGGGGCCGCGGCGAAGGCCGCGCGCTCGTCGGATGCTGTGGAGGTTTGCCAGATAACGACGATTTGCTCTTGCGGTCGCGGTCGGCTCGATCCCCGGCCGACCGTCGTTTCCTGTCTAGACTAGCGTTAGAAAAATCGTCCTGAGCCCATTCCGTTCGTCCGTCGACGGCAGCTTCACCGTTGCCGGCTTCCGCCTGCGGCATCCATCGGAAGTCGTCGTCCCGGCGTGTAGACACGTCCAGCGCCCGGCTAGGAGTAAGCGTGCGATAGGCGCCATCGGCAGTGCGCGGCCCGTAGCCGGCACCGTCTGTGTCTTCGTCGCTGGTCGTGGTGGAGGAAGAACTGGCGCTAGAAGAGCGGTGCGGGTGCGTGCGTTGGTGAGCGATTGCCGAGTGAGCTTCCTCCGTCCAGGCGACGCCTTTGACCGTGTCCTCGTCGGGGCTGTCGGAGTCGGCGCCTGCCGAGAGAGGAGCGGTGAGGCGGGCGGCCGGAGCGGGGCCGAGCGCGCGACCGCCACTCACCCATGGGCGAGTACATGTAGGAGCGCACGGCGGGGTGCACGTAGCGGCTGCCCGCCGCGCGCTCCTCGTCCTCCAGTTGTTCCGTTAAGTACTCGCGGTCGGACATGAGGCCCCGCACGCGCTGCACTGCGCGGGCCATGCGCGCCGCCGCCGCGTCTCTCTATTTAGAGTTGGCCGCGGTCCAGAGACGGGGCGACGACGCCGTCGTGTGCGAAGGCGTAGATTACGTACTATGTCGCGGAGGCGGGTCCTCGCTCGATTGCACGGAGGCGGAGTCGCGCTCGGACGTTTCAGACGCCGTAGACACCGGCCGTTCGCTGCAGCACGACGATATGCGCCGCAGTTCTTCGTCGTCGGGCTCGCGTAGCGCCCTCGTGGAGGTCGGAGCGGCCACGTGGAGCACCTCCGAGATGTGATTCTTGTCGCCGGAAACTCGACTATTGAGGGCCGCGATAGTGGCTGCCACGAGCGAGCCTCCACGGCCGAGTTCGCGCATGGCTCGTCTCGGAGTGAGCGGCGCCTGCGCCTAAGGAAAGGGCCGACGCCCGCGCCCGGAAATAGATTCCGGTACGCGTACTTTTCACATTCCGAACGTCTTCGCCGCTTTGATCGACATTTTACTATCCGAAACGGGGATGAGTGGCCGCAATAGCACAAAATACATAAACAAAGCGGGATGCGTTTCAAAAGCGTTCCAGTATTAATCACAATCGGTCAAACTGTTAACACACACAGTAAACGGTGAGCGCGTGCGATGCGATGCAGCGAGGCGCGTCATTCGCACTCACCGCAGGCCAGTCGACTCCTTCGTACACGGAGCGGCGCGGGCCCCGCGGCGCGTCCGCGCCCCCGTCCGAGGCGCCGTCGCCGTCTTCGCGCGCACGTACCCAAAGGCATTCGTGATCGACTCCCGAGAGCGACGCGGACGGAGCTCCTTCAGCCGCTCGCGTGTACGTATGCGACGTCGAGAATTCCGGATTGAACGGCGGTTGTGGTTCGCAATGATATGGTGGTGCCGTGGGTTTTTCGTATTCGCGATCGGCGCGGGGCCGAGCACTGCACGCACCCAAGCAATTCATGTTCGTCTGTCGATAAAGTTTGAAAAAAGTCTATTGAAATGCCATAAAAAGTTGTGAATGCATTTTGCTCCACGTCTAGAATGTATAACATAAAATAAAAATTTAAACTTATAAAGTAAACCATAATTAAAATCGAGTGCCTATTCATTTCACGAAAGCAGCTGGCGTTCGCTAAATATTGCCTAAAAGTTCGTGATTTATCGTTTCGTTAATTCAAGATACTTCGCTAACAAAACGGCCATTGAAAAATTAACGGTTATCGCGAATGACGTAAGATGTATCCATGTAAAATATGAAATGCACGATCGCTCTCTCGAGCGCACACGGTAAACAATATGAATAACGTTTACACGTCGACAATAGTCCCGCACACGAGTCGGCACGGGCTGCGAGCAAAATGAATTCCCGCTCTCCCAAAATAAAACGACAGATGTCCCCTTGAGAATTTTCGTCTGACGCGTGATTTTAATAGATAACCGACAGCGAGGGCGAACACGTGCGCATCGATATAGCATCGATCTTATATATAGTATCAATCAAGCCCGTACACTTCACGCCGTATACGCGCGGCACTAGTAAATGTTTTCAATAATTAATTACATTAATTATTATATTGGCATGCCATGCCTTTGAGTGCTATTCAGGAATCACAAGTTGGTAACACTTGGATGACGTTTTATGGACTTATTTGACAAGAAAGAGAAAATTATGAATGTTCTTATATGAAAAAGATATACTTATGCATCATTTTTACCATTGACTTCTAAGTCTTAAAAAAAATTGAAGTTACACATTGTGCCTTATATATTTTAATTTGAATAGACAACTGGATGAGATCTATACACAGTAAAGGGAAGAAAATTAATTTTTTTTTGTTCGAACATCAATTATTAAAGACTATGAGGGTATCGGAATAGGACTTCGAGCATTCGATGCGAAAACTTTGGTAGATGGTTTTATTTTTTTAATGATATACATTTTTCCCATTTTTTTTTAGAGTTAAGATTTCTATAGGTCCAATCTTATTAGTTTGCGTCGTTGTTGTGTTAAGTGTCAGTCAGGCTGAATGCAGTACAAGTGAAAAGTTCTTTATGGGCGTCGGGTAGTTTCGTATGAGTAAAATCTTATGAGTTAGCGACACCGATATGTTAATACGATAGCGGATTACCCTTAGTAAAAAAACTAAGTCTTAAACAGAAAAATGAAATAGAACAATAGAAAAAAAAAAAGATACTATGCTATGTAGTTTATCGTGAGTAACGGCTTTTATATTTTTCCATATTTAATATTTAAGTAGGTAAATACCCTCCAAAATTTATCTCTCGTTGAATGTATTTTACTTTACATGAACGAGTAAAATACATTCAACGTACGCCTATAGTTAATATGCACTAATCGGCTAGCGCGGCAGGATATAGTTGTTGTGGAAAAAATTGCGTCATCATTGAACCGGCGTACATTAAACAGATTACGGAATGGATGCGGACCTACTTTACGTCAGAAATAATAATGTAAATGGGTCACTAGATGATTAACCTGTTTTCGTTCAACTGTACTTATTTCTTATTCGTTTAACCTCAACGGGGTATCATATCGATTTTGTAAGCGTTATACGATATTTACGACAAAAATGAACTTCGGGAGCTTTGAAAAGCGCCGATCACGAGTTGATTAATATCAAAAATCCCATGTCCTAAACATCTTAACGGAACCCTACTGATCTGGCTCTCATCTGTCTGTAACTTAATATAGGAAATTACTTTTAAAATGACGAGTGTGTATGTTTTTTAAATCGCGTCATACCTTTATTATTCTCATTACTTTAAAGATTGCCACGAGATCAAGACCGGGATCGAGATCTTGTTGAACACAGCGTCATCAGTCGATATAAGAGATGTAGGAATTTATGCTACACCCACGCAGGCGGAACTGCGGGCCTAAGTTAGTTTAAAATATTTAACACTATTCCTCTTTAGTGCACCTAATTGGTATAACTGGCGCCAGTATACAGCTAGTGACAAGCCAGGCTTCGTAGTGCTCAGTTTTGAAATTGTATTACGACGTCGTACTGTTTGTGTGGTTATAAAAAAAATTATACGTATAAATACCCTAAAATTGATGGAAAAACAGTCTATAGTAAATATCCGTTCAATACTCACTACTATTCTATTATTTTTCGCAATTAAAAAGCTATTAGTTATTTAGAAAATACCGGATAAACGCGGATAGAACTCTCAATACATATAAAGATATTTCATCCATGAAAAGTATCGACGATTTTTGTCTTATTTCCATCCCGATACTGGCGAGACATCTGTCTGGGAATTATGAAGTTTTTGTGTTTTTTTTCAAAAAAAAAATCACTTAGTCGCATTACTATAAAGAAAACCCAAGCAAATGTGTGAAAAAACATGTTTTTTTAAACATATCTTATAACCGAGCTAAACCTAATTTTTCCTTTCTTTCCAATATTTTCCAATAACTGGAAAATTTAAACATATAAAAATAAAACATCGTATAAGTTTGTAATCTCTAAACTATTTTCGAATTTCGTACTATATCAAAAACTAAATAAAATTCATTGGATATAGAAAATAATATACCTTATACTTCTATGAATGTCAAATCCCCTTTTTAATAGCGTTAATTTGATTCAATACGAACATGACAAAATTGCAATTGGCAATAAATTTTGTCATCAAAAAATAAATACCAATATGCGAGCTGTATTAATGTTTTTTTTTCAACTATTACTAATACTACATTTTAATTTTCTTAGCTGTCGCAGATACAAACAACACATGCTAATAACATAACTGTGCGTGCTCACAGCTGATGTAAAATCAAGTAACTAAAAAAAATTGTTGCCCTAGATATATTAGCAAATTTTAATATTTTTAAGTACACAAATTACAAATTTATTTGAGAGTATTGAATGTGTTCTGGTTTTTATGATTATTGCATATATTACATTTTGATCAATTACCGGTTTGTTAGTAATAAAATCTATTTTTCCAGTCGTGATTAGGGTTTTGCGCAGTATTTTTGCGCATATAAACATCACGTAATCCCCACTCTCGGGCCCTTTACCCCGCAGAACAGCTGAGATCGCAGTTATTTGACAATGTTGAAGTACTTACACATGAATATGCATAAGTTGTCAAGTTTTAATACATTGTTTCATTTACTAAATGTTCGTTCTAATATATTTGTCTTGTCTCTTAAAACATGAGTTTGTCACGAAGAAAGTGTGAATATACAAGTGATTTATTTTGTTATAATTGTGGTGTTTATATAACAAAAAAAAAAACAATAAAAATTATCACTGACCTTGCTAAGGATACTTATGTTGAATATTTCGGTTTTAAAATGGATAAACTAGATAAACCATGGGTCATAAAGTTTGTAAGTCTTGTGTTGAGTCTTTACGGTTATGGAAAAACGGAGAACGTGCTGGATTAGATTTTGGTATTCCTATGATCTGGATGGAGCCTAAGAATCATTTTGATGATTGTTACTTTTGCGTTATAGTTGTGTAAGGTTTTAATCGCAATCAAACGTGAAGAGATCCAGACTTACAGTCCACAAATTGTCCTGTTTTACACAATGAAAATCTCCCTCGACCTATTTACGTTTCAAAAGTAATTCGCATGTCCTCAGAAACAATGATATTGCCAAATTCACAGAAATCGGCAGTCTACTGGTGGAAGTGAATGGGAAGGGTGAAACATCTACGCCAAAGTTATTTTCTCAAAATGAACTCAGTGATTTAATACGTGATCCCAATTTATTAAAAAAAGGATCAGAACTGTTAGCCTCATGATTAAAAGCAAAAAAAAAAAAAAATTATAAGCAACGGTAATAATTACAACATGCAGAACGCGAGAAAGTGAGTTATTACAATTATTTTAGTGAAAATGAAAAACTGGTGTACTGTAATGATATCGCAAAGCTGCTTCTAGACATGGGCCTAGAAGAATACACACGTACTGAGTGGCGCTTTTTTATTCACAATTGTAAAAGAAGTTTAAAATGCGTCTTACTGCACAATGGAAATAAATATGCACCAATTTCAATTGCCCACTCAACAAAACTCAAAAAATAATATGAAAATATAAAATTAGTTTTAGAAAAAAATTATTACTCGGACCATCAATGGCCGATCTGTGTGGATTTGAAAATGGTTAATTTTTCACTCGGTCAAGAAAGTGGATACACGAAATACCCTTGCTTAATTTGTATGTGGAACAGTAGAGCAAAGAAACTTCGTTAGAAACAAGATGTTTGGCCCGTATGAAATTCTTTAACTGTTGATAAAGTCAATGTAATAAGGGAGCCGTTGGCAAGCAGAGCCAAAATCATACTTCCAGCATTACATATCAAGTCAGGAATGATAAATCAATGTGTCAAAGCGTTCGACAAAAAAGGGGATTATTTTAATTACATTTGTAAAAAAAAACCGAAGCTTGGTATTGGAAAGTTGAAAGGTGGAATATTTGATGGTCCTCAAATACGGCAATTAATGAAAGATTAAGATTTTATCAACATTATGACTGTTTCGGAAAGTGACGCCTGGAAAAGTTTTGTGTTGGTAGTCGAAAATTTCCGAGATAACAATAAAGCATCAAAGTATGAAGAAATTGTGCAAAATATGTTGACAAACTTTCAGACTTGGAGTGAACATGAGTATCAAGTTACACTATCTTCGCAATCATCTGGATAAATTTCCAGATAATTCAGGAAATTATAGTGAGGAACAGGAGGAGCGGTTCCAACGGAATCTAAAAGTGATGGAAGAAAGGTTTAAGCGTCGGTGGGATCGTGACATGATGGCAGATTACTGCTGGTGTTTAAAAAGAGAAAAATTATAAAAGGAGTTTTACTGAAATATAAAGTATGTTTTCGACATTTTTCAATCTGTTTACTTCGATATATCTTTATTTTTCAAAACAAAACTGACATTATAAATATATTTCATATTTTGTTTCATGTTTTCCGATTTTTGTAATTTAAAATGAAAATAAAGATTTAAAAAAAAACGAGAGCAAATCTTACAAAATTATTGAGTTTCATGAATTATGAGCATAATTATATCCAAATCGATCTTATATCTAAAGCAACAAAACCACCGTTGACCAGTGTAATAATAATAATATAAACTCACGCCTATTTCCCAGAAGAGTAGGCAGAGACTATAGATTTCCACATGGTATGATCTTTGCATACCTCTCTTGCTTCACTGACACCCATCAATTTTTTCTTGCAATCTCGTCGGTTTCGGGTGCTTAAAATTTGCCCGTTTTTTAATATGCCATCAATATGGTTAGCATAAGATTTTCTAGAGCAACCCTTGCCGACCTTTCCATCACACACATTCGCTCTATAGATTTGTTTTGTCAGTCTACTTTCATTTATCCTTTCAAGATGGCTGAACCACCACAATATACCTCTTTCTACTTTAGTTACTACATCTTCCTTCAAACCACACCGCTTTCTGATGTCGCTGTTTCTACATCTATCTTTCCGAGACACTCCACACATAATCGATCCCATCACGATCACACAGCGATCGCATCTCCACTGTATTGATTTTATTTTCATTTTTTTTTTCTGCCATACCCAGCTTTCACTACCATACATAAGCGTAGGGATTAGGACCCCATTATGGATAGCCACACGCGCGTGTCATGAGACGTTTTTACTATTCATAATAGCGAACAAGGCTCCATTCACTTTATTTCCCGCACTCACTCTCCTTTCGATATCTCTGTCATGTTTACCATCATTTGTAAATAGACTACCCAAGTATACAAACTCTTTCACTTGTTCGATTTTCTCACATTCTATAATTATATCGCATTCCGTCATGCTTTCGCCTCTTTCAAATACCATCATCTTAGTCTTACCGACATTTAGTTTCATAAATAAAGTGAATGATTCTTAACAGAATCATTCACTTTATTTATCATCTCCTGCAGCCAGCACCCCGACGGCGCAAGGATTACTTGGTTGTCGACGTACAGGAGACATTTGACAGACAGCTCATCCATCCTTAGTTCACACTCAAACTTTCTCAAATCATACAATCAGCTATCCATGATTAGGTTGAATAGCCACGGTGAAGCTACACATCCCTGTCTAACACCCCTACGAATGTCAAACCAGTCAATGTATGCCCCATTTATTCTGACACAAGCACTGGAGCCCCCTGTATAGAGATTGCAGTGTCTGTATAAATTCGCTACTTACACCATGCATAGATACGGTTCTCTATAAATCGTCACTTTTCATTATATCACAAGCTTTTTCCAGATCTACGAAAAAAGAAAAAATCTTTTGGCCGCTGGCCAAAACAATTTGATCCGTACACCCCATCCCTTTTCGAAATTCCGCTTATACGTCCCAGATCTTGTTTTCAGTCTCATTCATGACTCTTTCGATAATGATTTTCGCATATAGTTTGCCAACGACGCTCAGGAGGCTTATAGAGCGGTAACTTTGCAAACCTGACGTGAGCCTTTCCCTTAATAGAAAGGTATAATGACTGCTTTACAACAGTCATTAGGTACCGGTTATTTCAGGATTTGTTAAAGAGCTGGTACAACAGGTTTGCCACTATACCCTCACCGCCCCTCAGCATCTCTGACGAAATTCTATCATATCCGGCAGCTTTTCCAACTTTCATACGTTTTAGTGCTTTCATAATTTCATTCATAGCAATTTCACTTTCATTTCGATCATTAATCATATACTCAGTGGCAGTAACATTGTTATCTGCAACTGCATCTTCACAAACAAAAACGCTTTTGAAATTATTCTTCCAGCGCTCTTTCACATTACCTCCTCGTTCAGTAAATGTCCATCATCGTCTCTAATCACATGTATATACGATGTCTCGGAATTATTCCGGGCCTTTTTCACCATATGCCAAAAAAGTTTATGGTTTTGCCCGGAAATTGTTTGAGAATCTCCTATCGTTAGATCCTATCCTATCTTTCTTTATTTTCATTCTTTCTTTTTTTCACACATTCTTTAGCTCTTATTTTTGCATCTTTATACGTACTTTCAGCATCTTTTAGTTTATCTTTCAAGATGTCCTTTCATTGCATTCTGCGGTTGGCCTTTGCAGACAGTAAATCCAGCCATGCTTTCTTTTCACCGACTACATTCCTCACTTCGAAATAAAACATATACTTTTTGAAAAAAAAAACTAAATAATGTTGAAATTTAAAAATGTAAAGAAGTACAGTCGAATTTTGAACACTGAGCGACCATTAGTATTTAATATTTTTCTAAAATAATAGATGAAACAAAAATATTTAAAATAATTTTGTCATAACAACTACATTCCACGTTTGACTACCAACTGTATATATTACGTTGATGGTAAAATAAATGAACTGAAAAAACTAGACATTTTATTGAAAACGAGAACCCAATTCGCATGTGGCCGGTTTTATTTTTATCTCAACACTTTATCGAAACACGTATAAGAAATAAAACCTAAAATAATAACATTTTTTTTTTTTTAATTTTAATGACTGCTAATCTTAAGGAGTAGATAACGAGATTAAGAGTCGCTTCCAGCATCTCCTTTTAAATTGACATTTACTTAATAAAAAGTCACTTATAAATACAATTTTTCGTTCTATATCTTCCTTTTAACAGGTATTTGGGATAAAACCCGTTAAAAGGAAGACATGAAACGTTAAATTTTATTTTAAAATTGACTTTTTATTAAGTAAATGTCAGTATAAAAGTAGGTGGTGGAAGCGGCCCTAAAAACATGCAAAGTAAAATGTAAAAAAAAAAAGAATAAATCTCTTACAGAAATCCGCAAACAAAGATTACATAAAATATAAATAATAAAGTGATTGCATGTAATATTTATTTTAATAGCAAAAATAAATTGTTTATATTATATCATGATGACCGCTGTTACAAAGTTAAAACAATCTATCTAGGCATGCTTGATTTATTTCATTATTAAAAGCTATTATTTATAGCTGGCACTCTAGATATTTTCTTTTATTCAAATATTAACATAAAAAAATGTATACGACGATTCTGTTTTTTTTCATCCGATTTTACTATTCAATATTTATAGCATATAATTTTTATACAAATGCTATAATGGTCATTTAATTTACTGTCACTACGTAATTTTATTTCACAAAAAATATACCCAGCAATACA
The DNA here is from genome assembly GCA_005406025.1 of Eumeta japonica. Lineage (NCBI taxonomy): Eukaryota > Metazoa > Arthropoda > Insecta > Lepidoptera > Psychidae > Eumeta > Eumeta japonica. Next base: position 278,028 of record BGZK01000704.1, read on the forward strand.
AATTATGCGGATATACATTGTCGACTCGACATCATTATTTCCTTACGCTTTATGATAGGGATTAGATTTCGATAGAGTCTACTGTACTCCTTTAAGAAATTATCAATATGGATATATAGGCTTTCCCAAAAAGGACACCACGATAATAAGCAAATAAGATTACGTTTCAATATAAGTTTATACACAATGCCCTAGGCCAAGGTTATCGAGATCCGATAATCTGCTTCCAATATACAACCCCTTCTTCATATGTACTTAACATGTCCTACAGGCCGAAGGTCAATAGCCGGGCTAAGATACTTTTGGTGCTGCAAGAAAAGTTAACGAATATTAGAAATAGTTCCTACATTTTCAGTCTACTACAAAGCTTAAACTACACATTTTCCACGAGCACCTAAGAGTTTTAAGCGTATATAATCCTTTTGTCTATATAGTTTTATACGTTGCAAGTTATGAAGCGATATCTAACCAGCAATACTTCTTCCACGTGAGTAGTGTATAAATTTGGATTGTTATCTCTTCAAAATTACTATACCTAAATACTAAATTTCGATATTAAAAAGTTCCAAGTCGAAAATAGAAGAGGTAAGGTGCTAGTCAGACTCCGGCGCTGAGGGTTCTGTACAATATTTAAGATAAACTGAGTCGGATCATTAGTAGTTTACGTGTCAAAAATTAGAAATGGGATAAAATAGCTCAAAGACTTTTCTGCAGAAAAACTTATACCAGTAACTTTATTTTCCTTGTTATATAAGATTTCCTTTGATGATAAATCGTTTCAGATTTTCTTTTCATATTTAAATTCAAAAGTTCGAGAACCGGGAACTATGTTCCCACATTTTGGGATATAAACCAAAAATTAATACAACTAACGGTTTAAAAAAATCGTATTTTAAATCTTTAAAGCAAACACATTCAGATAATACCTTATATCTTACACAAAACGAATAGTTTCAAAATAATAAGTAGCGGTAAATGATTTACGTGCAGCTACCTATTCCAATTTTCGGTAGCAATAGTAGTGACAGGCAGACTCCAAATTATCGATTCCGTTTCATCATTTTAAATACGGAACCCTAAAAAAAAAATAAACATCTGTAGAGCTCTCCGTAACGATAAACGTAAGTGCACGAATTTAAAAAAAAGATTTAAACCCTAACTAAAATATACGAGTTTGTCTGTTTTTGTGAATTAGATTTCCTGTTATATTTTACTCTCATTACTACCTTCGACATTTACTGTCGGCGTCATCGAGATTAACTTTTGGAGTCCATGAAGAAAATCATGAAAAGCATGTACATTTGGATGTTACCTTCATTCAAAAAGTAATATTGGTCCAAAAACACAAAGGGGAGAATATTTTCAAGAACACTAGACGCCAAAAAAATAATTACGTGAAACGACAATCATTCGTTATATTCATGTAGGCACTGAATTTCAAAACAAAATTTTATTTTTACAACATACATACGTATTTATATACAAATATACATACGCAATACATAAGCTATTAATTCTCTAGCAGACCGATCATAGTGAGAGAGACCTCAGATCTGCTCTCGGTGACTCATCGTTACGTTACCGAGCGTTACACCTTTTTAGTACTCCCAGTCGCAACCTAATTTAAGACGTTGTCACGTCAAAATAATTAAAGATACTGCAATCGTTTACTGCTGACACCAAACTCAACATAAGCTCACGCCTATTTCTTGGAGTGATAGGCGAGAACACAGATCTCCACTCGGTACGATTCGTACATACCTGTTTTGCTTCACTGACATTAATTCAAATGTAAAAACATCGTGCGAATTCCTATCGATAAAAAAAATTAATAAACAAGGGGTAGGCAATTTTTTTGATATTTTTCGTCGATTACATTTACTGTAAAAAACAAAGGAATATCTAAAATATAACAACGCGTACAAATATTCATTGTAAACTCATAAATTTCACAAGAATGATAATAGAAAATAAATGAGAGATCAATTAAAGTGACAAAAAAAAAGATAGGCTGTTAGAACCAGCAAGCAATATTTCACGTTGTATTTTTTTTAAATAACTTATGTGAAAACGTTTATACAATATAGATGTCCTTTTCGTGAGATATATCAATTAAACGATCATGTTTTTATAGCATTGTTTTAAAGTATTTTATTTTTGAATTATCAACAATTTTACTCATCTCTATTATTAATTTAAAAATAATTATCAATCAGTATAAAACTCTGGTGAGTGCGTTGAAGACCGAACAGATTTTAAATGGTACATTCATAGCGCCGGTATCGGATCGGACGACCCGATAACAAGTTATTTCGTATTAATTATAAAACGGAAAACACACTTTCGACTACTGACCGCCGCTTTTGCATACCTCATAAAAGGGCCCTGTGTAAATTTTGGAGATAGTGGTAAACACGTTTATCGATACACGGAGCTTTATATGTAATATTTTGTGAATATTCCAACATCTCGGGTGTTTAACTGCAAGTGGCGGATATACGAAACGAGGGTCCCCGTTCCCACGCTTACGTTCCACTTAGCACGAGTTGGGCACTAAACTCTGCGGCTAACAAGTAGTCGGGCGCAACGGCTCGCCGACACCCGTCACAGACTGTTGCGGGTGGCGCTCGTATTGTGTGCTAGTTGGCGCACAGTGGGCCATTTAACCGCATTCGGGTGACCAAATAACAAAATGTTTCCAAAATAAAATATATATATATGTACTTTACTAAATCTTCAGTTTATATTTATCGTTTATGAAGCAAACAAGAATCCTTATCAAATTAACAATAATTATCGTTTAAAATACATAGTCTTTATTTCGAACCCTTTGAACTATTAGTTTAGTTTTTAAAACTGTTTTTCGTACACAAAAGGATCTCCGTCTCATAACCGTATTTGTCCTATGATCTCCATCGAAAAAGGAAGGTGAAAAATAAAACTATTTTGTTTAATGTAAAACCACTTTACTACATATTAACACAATTTACTATAATTTGTAGTTAATATTTGGTTAAATACCAGAAAATTGCGTCTATGTTAGGGAACATTTGTCCCACAACACTGAATTTACGTGATGTTGCAACATCGTTGTCGCTGCAACGTCGTGAGAGCCTCAAAACGATCTCCACGTGGTCCGCACTGTATCACGATTTGGCCTGTAGAAATAGAACGCAACATCGCGGCACTCATCTGCGGTACATCCATTCTATAATGTCTTGCCGCTTTGGTCGCGCAACATGTCGGTAGAGTCACAAGTAGTATGGTCTAACTGTCTTGTGATTGGGCTTATAGAACTATAATATTTCCGTTAGAAATTATAACGGCAGGTTAAAAAAAATGGCGAATGGGATTATAAATGTTTTGCGAATTGACCAAAATACGATTGAAAGCAAAATTCATATATTATAGTTGCAATTTGGCCAAATTTGATTTCCTTCGCTTTAAGTATTGCAGATCCAACCTCCTTTGTCTATAACTTTTATAAGTTAAATGGATATGAATAAATACTGCATTGATCAAGGCGATTTCTTCCCGCGAAGTGATTATAGTGACTAATGTGCATGTCGTTAAGTAGGGACAAATTATAAGATGTTGCAGAACTTGTGATACATGGAACATCAATGTTCCACAATTTTGTAGACCAATTTTGCCCTAATAATTACATAGTTTAATATTCTCTAAAAATTACAGTGTGTGTACTTATATAAGTTATAGTTCTTTGGCGTAGTTAAAAAAATATTTTTAATTGCATGCAAATAATTAACTGCAATAAAATAATTAAAGTACTAGAATGGGATAGTCAATATGGTTCATAAAATTTAATTTAAATTAGAAACATTAAATAATGTAATACTTATTTTCTTATACAAGATGTAATATCAATTTTATCTTTTTATTTGAAATTATAACAATGGTTAAGTCAAAAATTGAAATATGTAATAGTTATTTCTAAATTATATCCACTACCTTAGCATTTTCCGGTAGTGACTAAATTAGTATATCAGTTATTAGTGGTCTGAAGCTGCTCGCAAGTGTTTTAGCAAGTAATTATAGTTTAAAACATACTGTAGTTTTCGTGTGACCCCGATAAAAATTAGCGTTTATCATTTATTCATAACGCGCCAAAAGAAGAATAACTTCAGAAAGAGTCAATATGTGAATATGAGTTAAATCTAAAAACACCACCTAGCACACGGGTAGATAAACATCACTACACTCCAAGATCTCTACAGGATATTAAGCCGTAGATACAGGGTACAACCCATGTGAAAATACGATGCGCATACGACTTGATTCACTGGTACCAGTTCAACTCTTACATGTCATAAAACAAGTTTTAATACATGTTTGCCTAATATTGGAAATGCAGACTATAGGATGAGTAATAACCGCGCATCCTTAAATTTATTGTGATTCTCGAGATTATTGTATTCATACAGACAGATAGGCAGGAGCACGCTGGAGACTTTCTTTTATATTACACAGTGGTTATTCCTTTTTATCAGTTATTCTTCATTGTGAACCTTAAAATCCATTAAAATTTTTGCAGAATATTATATATAGTTAAATATCAAAATTTACATAAAATATTTCGAAAATTTGTCAGACATTATAAGGAACAATTTATTCGGATAGTTCTGAAATACCGTAATAAGTGCTTTACTATCCATTTTTACAAAAAAAATAATATTTCGTCTAGAAATAGAAAAAAAGGGGCGCTCTGTGCCTCGGGTCGACAGCCGTGCGGCCGCGTGGGCGGAAAATCGACTGTTGGGCGGGCGGCTATATATAACCGTCAACGACACAATAAAATTATATCGGGCTCTCCGATAATAGACTATTGCGAGGTGAACTTATTACATGAATGTGTACGTGAAACATGACGCGAGCAGGGCCGCCTTAGGCCATTCCGGGACCCTTGGGCACGCGATAATATGAGGGCCTTTTGGAAAGTAAAAACTGAGTCGGACTCGCGTACTGAGGGTTCCGTAGCACAAGCCGGTGTTATTTTATGAATCGATTTAAGATAAATATCGAGAGCCGAACCCGCACTTGGCCTGTTTTTATTCTTTGTTATTTTGTATATAGAGTTCACACAATAACCAACCTACGGTACGAACTTAAAAAAAGGGAATTACAAAATTATTTTTCTGCTATGATTTTATATTTATTATCGTTAATTGGTAAAAATCAAACTTCTTTTGGAATCTCTGTTTTGAAAAATCTATTATATTCTAAAAATCAATTTTTTGAGGATATAATTTTCTATGCATAAAACTGACAAATCAGTTAGTCGTCGTTGTAACGTTGTTGTTCGTAATTCATTTTTGATAATGAGCGCTCTCCACTACAATTTATAACCATTAAGAAAGGGAATATTCTTGTAGCAACTTCAATAATTGGTAAAGTTTTTTCCATTTTATCAGATTTAATTTGATTATTTAAAGTCGGGATACGCAAATCAGCTGATTTTTTAGCTCTGTTTTTTAAATACTGCCTTAAATGACTAGATGTGTGTTGTGATGGGGGTGAAGAATCAGACAGCCTATTTGTTACTTCAACCGTAAAAAATGAAACGAGTTTAGAAGGTGTTTCGGTTATTTCTTTTTGAGCTACAATTTTTATTCTTTTTCGTGAACCACTTAGATATGTTCTTTTCGACATATGGAAATTATTTATAAATGATCAGAATAACACTTCTGTTATTTTAAACATTTTTTCTTAAACGAAACAAAATCGTGCCACTTGTTGTTTACCGATTTATTTAACAGATTTAGGAACAACGTGGAATTTTATGTGTAAGTTCGACTTTGTTTTCGGAGTTCTTTGTATAGGTAACGAAAAATGGCGCTGTTAAATTGAATTTTACTTTCTAGGTACCTTTTAGGTATTTTTCATTATTACATAATCTTCAGTTTAAAAAAAAAATATCTAATTGGGCTGGATATAAGATTAGATTTTTTTGCATATTTAGTTTAGAAAAGTTGACGGTATTCCTTAGTTAGTTCAACCCGTTAAAAAAGCTTAAGACGGAAGTAAAATAATATAACTGGCAATTATGACTAACTGTTCAGTGTTACCGGCAAAGTGTCGCTAAAACTCCCTCATTTACTGTCTAAATGTTTTTGTCGGGTTATATCAATCTAAAATATTGTACAGTGTAACCAAATATATCGGTCTTTCGGGGACTCCGTGAGAATGCCCAAGGCTCGGACCCCGTGTGGCCTTAACGGTAGAGGAGGCAAGACGAACTTATTACATGAATGTGTACTTGAAACATGAAACAAACCATAGATTATTTCTTAGTAGAACAATTATAACACATAATAAATATACAGCTAAAACAATCTATTAGGAGTGCAATATATTGGGCATACACGAAGAAAAAGCGTGCAAGGCGAACTATTTGTTGTTTTAGGGGTCAAGTTTAAGTCTACATATCTTTATCTCGATTCGGTCTATTCAAAAGGAAAAAGAAAATAAAAGAAGTCTGTTACTTATCAGAAAATGGAGAAGTTCAACACAGTTGAGACGGAGCGGGCGCACGCGTATGGAACGCTTAACGGCCCGTTTTTATTTTGCTGATCGGTTGGCTATTTCGCAGGAACGGCGCCTCGCCAACTTAGGTCGTCCAAATAATACCTCTGAACACTAGGTGTCTATAGAGGTGCAGGGCTTCGCTTCCGATATGCCGACACGTATGCTATGTACTATAGTAGACTGCAAATTGGGTGCAATACTGGGATAGTGCAGTGGCGTGCAAGAATGCAGGCTGAATGAAGTATGCAGCTGCATTCTTATACTATTTTCTGCTATTCCCGGATTCGCCCTTCAGAAAGTGACCAATTAGACGGATCGAATTTAGACCAATTGAATCGAAGCGGCCCGGATCTCAAAATCTGTCCTCCATCGGAAGCCACACGGTCGAGACAGCTATGCTATTTTCTGACATCGATCCTGGGCCGTATCGTAACGGACGCCGCTATATGGCGTCCTTGAACAACTACCGTCAGCGGTCGGCGGCCCTACCGTCATGAGGGCTGTCGATATTTATATCACATGATCAGCCCTCTGAAAGATTACCGTGGTACTAAAGTGGATACATGTTCGTTGCAAGTAAAACTCACACAAACTTATGTCTTTATTTACAAATAAATCTACATATGTACAAAAACTATCTTATTATGTACATTTCACTATAAATCGCACCGAAAAAGCGATGTTTTCTACATACAACTTATGAGTTTGAAATTCGTCTATACAAAGTATATAACGAAAAATAAAATAGTGAATATGTTCACGCCATGTGTACGTCGGGGCGCGCAGGAACGTTTTCGTCGCGAACAACGGTCATCATTTAAAATATAAAATTTATATAAACATATTTACGCAGTTTACATATTCTATACAATAGCCGCCCGATGTTATATTTTTATAGAGTTCACGAATTCATTTTCGTCTGTCGATATGTTCATATTGTTTTATGTACAAATATTTTTTTTACTGCAACGCAGATTACGCGATTCAAGCAGCGGATGTCTGCTGAGGACGCGCGGACGCGCGGCGGGGGGCGGCGCGGCGAAGGCTGTGTTTGCGTAAGGAACTCTTTTGTGTCGGCATGAATGGTTCTCATCTAACTTCTCTTTAATGTTGGAACCCACCGTAAACTAATGCCCAGAGACGTTTTGTCTATGTAACTCGCGGTGAGACACTACATGATAGACGTTTCAAGGAGACACGAATTTCTGACATCTTACAAGAATGTAAATAGTTTATACTTTTATGAAGAAATTCTGAAGAAGCACAATTCAGCATACTGCTTTCAGTATGCTGAATCGTGCTTCGGCACATTGAAAGTTGTTAATGAAACTGAAAATTAGTTTTTTAATAATTTTAGGTAATATATTTTTTTCTTGGTCTCAATGGTGATATAGATGATAGCCGGTTAGAGGCAGTTGAAGCTAAGTACAGTCAGTACGTTGAATGACGGATCATATGCGTATACGTGCACGTGTGTTGCGTTATCCTGAAGGAATACTAACGAAAATTGACTGTTGTGTGGTGGTTATTTTTATGGTAACGTACCCAAAGGATGTCAAAGGGCCCCAGTTAATGACTAAGCCGTCTGTCCGTCCGTCCATCACTGTTTTACCTTAACAGGGTTGTATCGTTTAAATTGTAATAGTTATCATAGCAGATATCCTAATAAAACGTGTTGATTTCAACGTTTATCACTTATTTTTGTGTCATCGTGAAACGCGTATTTTGATATTAATATGAAATATGCCCGTAAAAGTCAATCTTGTGATTATAATGCAAACTTTAAATTAAAAAATCGGCTCTTAGTCTAAGTATCGAATCAACGAATTTTTTTTTTATAATTGGCCACGTTGAAACCGTAATAATAATGAAACATGGATAAATTAAAAAATAGAATTCTTTGTCAACCTTATTAGATATATTACATTTATCTGAGACTGATAAAAGAGTGACCTATCAGCAGACTCAGACAAGCTTAGGCATCGATATAAAGCAAATGCACAAAATTCTTCATAAGCAATTAGCTTTTTCCGACATCCAAAAACTCCGTTGTATTATTTGGTGCCGCGTAAAGATCCAAAAATTTGCGGGAGGTAATTCAAATAATGCGTACAACATGGTTACAGGTGATGAAAGCTGGATTTACTGTTACAATCCCGAAACAGAAAAACAGTCTGCTCCTTTCAAGGAGTTGCATATTAAAGTAAAACGAGGGCGAAGTGTCGGAAAAAAATGCTGGCCTTTTTCTTCGGAATGAGAGGTCAATATGCAAAAATTGTTTGAGAAAATAAAAAAATAATCAATGTAGACTGATGCTCTAACGATTCTGTGCAGTTTTTTTTTTGGAAGGAGTTCAGGAAAAACGACTTCGCTCGCTCTAGGATTCTCCTTCATCATGACAACACCTCACGACATACCGTTAAACAAATAACTGACAATTGGGGAACAATAAGGGGGAGGCACCATGCGATGTCCATTTATTTTCTAAAATAAAAGAGAAACTTCGAGAAACATGGTTTATGGAAGCCGAGAATGCAGTGGCAACAAATGAAAAGGCTGTCGAAGCGACTTCAAGTGCGAGTGGGCAAAGTGTTTGTCTCAGTGGTTTAATTGCATACAGTCATGTATTGATCTTTACAGACATTATTTTGAAAAATAATAGTAGAAAAAATAATTTGCTAATTTGCTCAGTTTTTTTTTGTTTTCTATGGACTTTCAGATTAACTTTATTTCTTTGATTTAATTCAATTTCAGATTAATTGTATTTATCTTAAACATAGTGTGTTGTACGACACTCTTAGTTCGCGAATCCTACTCGCACTTGACTATTTTCTGCCTATTTCGACATCAGTCCCCGAAGTTCCCTTCTATAAATATCAATTAATATTTATTGCTTCAACAATTTGGGAGAGTTATGGTCAATAACACTAGCGCGGGGCAAACGAATAATCGCCATTAGCCTCCTGCGGGTATTTTTTTTTTAAGGCAGTGGCTAAACTCATCTAAAAACTGATGTCATTAGACAAGTTTAGCCACTGCGTTGATAATTTCCAATCATAGTGAAAAATTCACTTATCGTCACTCGTGAAAGAATGGTTCGAAATTTCTTCATTTACGTGTCTATTCATTAACCCTAAAAGAAAAATACAAAGTAAAAACGATGTCCCGCCATTTTTCTATTGCTTTTCTGTCCACAAAAATGGGTAAATCTAGCGTACAAATTCCATACATTTTGAAGTTTTATTACAAAAAAGAGGGAAAAATGAGACAGAAGCACAAAACTGGTTCAAGCGTTTGCAGTTCGGTAATTTTGATGTCAAAGATGAACCTCGCTCTGGTCGACCTATTACCGCTAAGTCAATGCCTTTTTGGAAGAAGTAGAGCAAGATCGGCATATTAGTTCTTACTATATAACTGATGAGCTGGGATTGACCACAAAACAGTTTTGACCCATTTGAACAAAACTGGATGTACAAAAATTCATGATACAATGGTCCCACACGAGCTCACTGAAATAAATCTAATAAATCGTGTACTCGGTTTAACTTGTAATAAATTGATGCTATCTGTATGATGAGATTGGAAGGGCATAATTATTTATGAGTTTTTACTGCCGGGAAAAACTACCAATTCGAATCTCTACTACCATCATCAACATCAAGAGAGGACTTATTAAAACTACTTATCGCAGTTTTTTGATCAGAAGTCCCAAAACTTCTACAACAATGAGATTATGTCACTACTTACAAAATGAAAAGTTGTTAAATAAAATGGCATATGTGTATTATAATTAAACGTAAATAAAATATGATGAAAAATTATTTTGAATTTGTATACAAAATACGAAAAACTTTTCCCCCGACCTTATATTGCTAATGTTAAACTATCTTTTATTCAAATAATAAACTGCGACAAAAGAATGAATTGATTATCAATTTAATTTCACGCCTGAAATACCAAAGCTTCGCCGAAACAATATGTCTCTGTTTGGAAAATAATTTCATACCCGTTTCAAAAGGAAAAAAAAACAATAAGGGTATTTGCGGAGTTCATTCTCATCTTAACGCTCGGATGGGCCGTGACAGACATACTGAATTACAACAAGAGCCTTTTGAAGTTCAAGGTTTTACCTATGCGAGTTCTACATTATTCATTGAAAATACAGCACATTAAAAAAATCTATTTGTAGATTGTTTGCCTGGTGCATATTTAAAGTAAATCCATGGCTACGTTACCTTAAAAAGATAACATGCACTTTTTCTTACATATTAATGCTATTTTAACGAATTCTTGCCGGGTAGTAAACGTCATAAGGAAGAAGTATGCTAGCGCCGAGCACTTTCAAGGTTTGTTGAATGCTACCCTTCACTACCTCCTCCCTCGCCTCTACCTAGCATACTAACGAGCCGTTCGAGGAAAAGCTCGTTTCATACTCCAGCCGTAAAATATGATGCATGTAAAGTAAATAGTAACACGGTTTGCAGTTGCGCAATTTTAACGAAACCGTCATGATCCATTTGTTGTTAACATAATTTAACAGAATCAGTCTTAATATACACCGTTTTGACCGAGACCGAAAATACTGTAAAACCTATCGTAAAACTTGTCGAACAAAAAGAGGCCTAGGAATTTTATACGTTTTTAATAACGTCATATTTTTGAAATCACTTAACCTGGCTTTGGTTCTCAATAAAAACGATACTTACAAAAGCTCTTCAAACCTATTTTATCTGTACAAGATTAGACACAAACAGATTATTTGGAGAGTGCCAATAAAACTTCTCTGTATTATTAACCTTCTCTCTTATTAATATTGATACGTATAATAACAGCCATTAAATTTCTATTGCTACTAGTCAAATTTATGTTTACGTAATTTGTAGAACGCATCTGTTTTAAATGAAATACCCAAACTTCCTATTTCGAAACAATTTTCTCAATAACAGGAGTAGGACCGTTGACTGCAGATGGGGTCAAACCTCTCGAGATCTCGGGATTACTGGATGTTCTATTTCGTTCGTAAAACTTGAAGTTTCAATTATTACTTGATTAAATATTACAAAGGATATTTAATGAGAATACTAATTTTAAACACATGTATTAAAGTTGAAGTATTTATTTAATGCAAAATGTTAGTCCACTAAGAAATTCTTTTGAAAAAAAAATGATTCTAATAAGCTCAATCGATGGCGCTTATCATGACAAAATAGTTCTGTCAATATCATAATAAAAATGTTTTATTCTTGTTTTTGTGCATAGTTTCCTCATTGTGTTCAAATATTTCAGTCGTATTTTACTTCGTTTGTCAGAACTTAGAACTACTGTTAGTTTCGGCGCACATCAGCGCCGTGGTAATTAATTGCCAAATGGCATAGAATTCACATATTTCCCACAAACAAATCACGAAGCGGCAACGTATTAATAGATAGATGTACAACGAAAAATTGGGTAGCACATTCGCAAATATTATTGCATAATATTCGGATCGTTTCACCGCAAACGATTTCAAATACGTGCGTTTAGTATCGATTTAGCAAAAACTATTATTCATTTAGAAAAATCTGTACTAAATATACAGGGGAAACTGACAGCGCTAAAAATATCATCAATTTCCCCTTGGACTTGGACATTGTTTAAACATTTTTTCGAATATCGATCTTACTGACGTATATAAGAATTATTACATTCCACTATTTACATCATTTTATATTAAAAAAAAAAACCTTTCATTTATCCAGTTATTTCACACTTACTTTTAGTAACGGGTTAGTCTAATCGATAAGTTCAAAATCGTGTTAATTCTTGATAAAGGTCCTAAAAATATGTGCAATAGCTCATGATTCGGAATGACGTCTAAAAACATGTATTTGAAGGATTTTACTGCACGATAAAAATTGCAAAAGTTATCGACAAATTAAGATGAAAAAAAGGTATTTCGTTTTTTGTCAATCGCTCAAAAACTATAATATTTAGGAAATTTAAAAAAAATTCATAAGCAGGAGAAATTTTCCTAAAAAGGTCTTTACGCCCAGAACTCTACCCTCTATTATTTATAATTTTAATTTAGTACTGAAAATAGGGCCCCGAGCGCCGATGCAGCATGGCCGCGCTGCCGCTCAACAGAGTGTAGGTATCACATTAAATATTTTTATTATAGGATTAGATATCAATATAAAAATTTAAAAAACTATGGTTTCATCAGAACACTTCAAAGAATAAAGTTCCTTTGGATTTTTTTTTTGTTGATTTTTCAAAAAGTTATACAATTGTTAACTAAGTAATTTTTCGTGGACTTTTATTTTTACAAAAGACGGTACAATAATTACAATAATTGGCCTATAATTTTTTAGCTTCTTTGAGCTCTTCTTATTTATATGTAACAAGACCACGTTATAAAAGTATCTTACATTTGTGTATTTTGATTATTATAATTATTTTGAGTTAACAAAAAACGAAAATTCTCAATAATGCTGTGAAATTTTTTTTAAATCAAATATTGAGTTATGGCTATTTTGCGTTTCATAGATGTATTAACCAACGTTAAAAAAAAATTCTACTGTATTTTTTAATAAATTGTTTATAAACAAACGGACTAGTATGAAAAATTTTTAATTATTATTTTGTTGTCATGAAAAAATAAGAATTTTAAAAAATGTTTCTTAAAAAAATTTTTGATTGTTTAAAACCGATTTTTTAAATTATTCAATTAAATAATTAATTTAGAAAGGTTTTTTTCTTTAAAATTCATAAATGTTATTTTCAGTAGAAAAAATGAAAATAGTTTTTATGAATAATTTAATTGTTTATTAAGTTGAAAATTTGTTATAAGCAAAATAAGATATTCATAATATTTTTTTTCGAAAACTAAAAAGAAGAATTACAAAAACAATCATGTACCAACCAAAATTATTAATATTTTTTTTGTATTTTACTCTACTTTTTTTAAAATGGCATCGACTTTACCGTAACAAGTCGACCAGAGCGACGTTGATCTTTCATATCAAAATTAACGGACTGAAAACGCTTGAACCAGTTTTGTGCTACCCTTACCGACACTGCATCAGGTTTGTAAAGGTCACAAATTCTTTTTGCGTCCTCTGCCGCATTTTTCCCTTCTCTGTAAAACTTCAAAATGTATCAAAACTCTACGTTAAATTCACTCATTTTGTTAGATAGAAAAATAATAGAATAATGGCGGGACTTACCGTTTTTACTTTTTATTTTTCTTTTTTTTAATGTCATCTATTTAATGGTATCAAAACTAACTAGATAAAAACAGCACAAGCAAAGAGATTTTACTACAACTTTTTACTCATCAAATAATAAAAAATCTTTTATTAGATCGGGGATCTAATAAAATTTTATGTATAATACAGATGATTTGAAGCAACTGATTTAGATTTTGTTTGTTGTCAGATTTTCCATCCCGCTGCTAAGGCAAATTCTCTCACTATCTTTTTATTGTAGAACCAGAGGCCTTATAAACGATGTTGGTTTAGCAGTTAGAAAGTCATCATCGAACTAGAAGGTATTGAATTCGATCCTGACTACTTGTGAATTAATTAATAAGCTTCTAACTCAATTGAAATTAACCCTCCTAGCTTCTGTCTAGGAGAGCACATTAAGCCTTTAGTTCCAGACGTTGTCATCACAATGGTGACAACGGACTTTAGGAGCCTCTAACCTGTACTGAGCCAGTGTGGAAGACTCAACGTTTAATGATTTTGTTTAAACTTAAACAATTTTGTTTCTCTGCATTTAATATAAGTTTTAATTTGTAGACGCAAATAAATCTCCAGTGATGGTCGTAATTACGTAAGCTCGCAGTATATATAGATCAGAGATTTGTCGAAATGTTGCGGTGGAGGTGCTGAATGCCAGTTAAAAGTAGTTTTATTTCAGCCAAAACAGGAAAACAATGCGAGGCAAATGTGCAGTATCAAAAAAGAAGAAAAACGGACGGGAAACCTGTGTTTTGACGGATCGCACTGTGCGTTTACCGGAATCGTTCGAGTGTCGGAAATGTGGTTTCTGAAACCATTGGACCGTTCACAATAGTTGAGCAGCAAATCCATACCGACCGTACTCGGATAGAGGGAAAAGTTAGTGCGGCGCTAACGGAGTGTCGAAATTGAGCAAAGTCCGCGCATTCGGGTTTTCAAAACCCGCAAGTGCACTAGAATCAAAAAGTGCACGACTCAATGCCAAGTTCATTCTAAAACACAATAATTTAGGTACTTTCCTATGTCTAGTAAACGACATAATTCAACACTATCTAATAATATAAATACGTCTGTTCTCACAAATTTTTAATTAGACCCGTCCAAAAAAGAAATGTAAATCTTTTTCGATTTTTATAACCAAGGCAGGAAACATACGAAGACCATTCATCGTCCGGTCTCCGTTCGGCTCGGTCGCGCTGTAACGTGTCCGGTATGTGTATAGCGGAGTTCTGTGTCAGTATTCAAGTATGTGCTTGTGTGTGCAGGTGCCAGTGCGAAGTGCCACATAATGCTGCGTAATGCTTAGAGCAACGTCTCCGACCTAGCCGCAGTAACCTAATGGTGCCACCAACTGGGTCGTTTTCGCTTACTACAGCGGCGCCGCGATTCCCGCTGGGATCGTGCCGAGCGTCGTCCATCCAACGACGGAAAGCTTCCCGCGTCAGGCCTAAAACTGCCCTATATCTCGTTCAGGCGACCAATTAATCTGGCTATTTTGGTGTGTCGAAAAAAAGCCAATATGTCCCAAGCCACGTACGACTACAGTACCCGAATCCACCAAAGCGACCTCCTCGCTTTCCCAGGCTTCAACGAGCTGAAAGAAAACATTTCAGTCATCCGCAGCTTCCCAGTCGGAAACGGTAAAAAAGAGCAACAAAGTGGCCGCGACCACTAAAAACAAAAATAAAAGTAACGAGGCAGTCGTCCCCACTTCTCCTACCCCCTCTGCGCCGCGTAATTTAAGGCTGCCGCCTATGTTCGTCCAGAGTAAGGATCGGTGGTCTGAGTTATGCTAATTATGCTTAGAATTCGATATCCAAGTGGCCCATGTTTTAAATTTTGTAAAGGGATTAAAAGTAGAAACGGTCACTGCAGCAGATTTCAAAAAATTGCAAAACCTGCTAGTTAAAAAGAAGTAGGCTTTCCACATTCATCCTTTAAAAGATAACGCAAACTCCGGATTGTCTTCAAAGCGTCCCCAAGGACTTCCCAGTCGATGAGGTCAGAGAGGACCAAGCCCAAAACTTGCCAGTTCAATCCATCCACCGGATTATAAACCATACCGTGAGCTCCGTTGTGGTGACGGCCAATTTGGACGAACTTAAAAAGTCAGCCTTCTTTAGTTTTAAAACGGTATGTTCCTTTTCAGGAATTAAAATGGAGTTGCTCCATAAACGTGTCATTCCCGGAAAGTGCCATAACTGTCAGTTATATGGACATTCGTTCCAAAATTGTTTCAATCTGGCGCGCTACATCGAGTGCCTGAGAGACCATGGCACAGCGCAATGCAAACAAGGACACAGACAGACCTCCCGCTTGTGTACTATGTAAAGGTAGCCATACGTCTAACTACCGGATGCCCGCGCGCTTATAAGCGAGCCCTACTTCCTGAAAAAAAACTCCACACCCTCCGCAAAGGTCGTGACGGGCCGAGCGCCCGCGCACTCTGTTAATTCGACGACGAGCTATGCACGTGCAACGGCCAGACCCCACAGTTCCCCGCCCGCATTTAATCAAAAACAGTTGTCCACCGCGGACGACTTAAAATAAATGTTACTAATTATTAACTAATTCGCGATCCTCGTGAAAGAATACCGCGCCGTAGTAAATTCAATAGAAAAATTAATCTATCTAATGGAACACGGTTCGCCCGTAGAGGCAATCAAAAATAATAAATTTTAGTTCGGTTGAAATTTAGTCCCCCTTTTTCACCCTACACTGGGCCGGTAAGCCTGGTTAATAATAATCAATTATCACTTCCCCAGGCGACGCAATATTCCCAATCTAGTATATAGCGCACCCGAGTGCTTAGTTTAGTTTTCCCTTTGACGATCGGTAAATCTTACGAGTCCATGAAATATATGAGCTTATAGCAATAGAATCACTCCCTTGGGGTGATTCTATTGCTATAAGCTAATATAGTGTTTTAGTGGGTAAAAATCCCACATAACCTGGTTTCTAGGTCGCGTGGCCGGGTATCTTTCGTCAGGAAAGATTTTCAATTCCTACGCAAAAAAAAATACGAGGACCTCATGATTACATATCGAAATAATAAGAAACAGCTGTGAGAAAACTTTATAAAAAGTACATGCAAGTCGATGTGATAAGAAAGAGATGAAAATAATGACGACAATTTTTACAAGAAAAAAATTCAAGAACTCGATCTACTTTCATTAATAAGTTTTAAACGATTGTGAGTTCAATAGCAAAAATTAAAAGAGATCATCTTTAGAATAAATGGAAACTTATTTAACACAATTTATCTCAATCCATTTCTTACATTTCTCTCAAACGTGAAGACTCACCGACGTACAGGCCAACGGGCGGCGATCCAAAAACATTTACAATTACCTTTTTTGTTATGTATTCTAAAAAATTAATCAATTAGAAAATAAAAGAATCTTATTATGTATCTTTGGTTATATAAATATTAATAATAATTTGGACTTAATATCGAGTTTCGAGTATAAGAATGACTTTATGTTGCAAAATTGAGGTATAGCCACATATCTAAAGTAGAGTCCTTTTACACGCTGTTCGTTGTGAGTGGTGCAATTTAATAGTAATAAGAAGGACTAGACAATAGGTAAAGTGCAATGAAAAACATTGCTATGTAAAAACACATTAGAAAACGCATATTATATAGCATATACAAATTGAGAAATTTAATACAAATAGCATAGTGCGAGATAAGGGACAACAATGTTGTTCTAATACTGAAGATAAAAGGATAAAATTACCGACCGATACATCCTCCTGCATAAAAGGTATTATGAATGATGAAAGGTATTATGAAATGAAAGCGAAGTAGTAAAAAAGGCTGCGGAAAAAATACCATAAGGGTTGCTTGTCTAAAAAAAGTCAGTAGTCAAATCGTTATACCGTTTTAACCAATGCGTGATAACATCTATCAGTGCCATAACTTTTATCCCGAGGTAAACTTCACGTATTATAAGTGTAGAATAATAAATATACATATAAGTAGTACAACGATTCAAAGGATTACAAAAATAGATTTATTTTCTCGACAGAAATGTGTAAGCATTATTAAATACTGTAGAAGCATAATTTAGTACCCTTGGTCACAAAGTCACTTACTTATTTTGTGCCTTGATGCTTATATAGTAGCTATAAACAAGTTTGCTCTAATGACAGCCACATAGCGAAACGGAGCGGTAGGGTAGAATATTATCGACAATTTTAATGTGCACTGTACATAAATATTCCCGAAGAATGCATACTCGCAGGATGAACTTCACTATTGGAATATTCAACTTCGACCAGCGTTTTACCACGAAGAAGCCAGGCGCCGCTGAGCGATCAATGCTATGTCACCGCCACGGTCAAGCGTACTATTTGTCATATGCAATTTTGCAATACCCTATATCCTTGAAATTGTTTTATTTTTAACTGCTCATTTTAACACCGCATTAAATTTAAGATTGAAAGAGGAGAGGAGATAATCACCATATTCGATAAGAACTAAAATCGACTTATGTAAAGTACAGTATAGATGTTGCATTCATAAAATATCTAAAATATTTCCTTATATTAATATTAAAACGGGAACAGCTCAGTGGAAATTCTGTTAGTGAGTAATTAGCGCTAATGGAAGGCGCGTTCAGGTGAACTCTTGTACCGCGTTATATTTTATGTACAACATTTTATGCATTTAGTCTGTCGTGGCCTAGTTCCGCACTAACGACATTAAATGAGAGAAACTGGTGTAGTGCCAGTCGCAATTGTATGGAGAGGGTTCCGTACGTCACATTACTTTTTTTTTTTAATGTAACCCATTTTTTTCAATTTGTTGTAATTAAGAAAGTATGTAGAGGGATCCTTAATAAAAACAGACTGGCAATTATGAAGAAAATATAGGTCTAGTGAGCAGAAAAAAAGAAGTCAGACGTGTAAGTCTTTTATAAAACTCTTATAGTAAAGCGCTGCAAGTCCGTTCATTTTGTAAACTATTTATAAATATATAGCCATCCACTTATTGTGAATGAATTTGCAAAGTCGATAACCACTTTGAAAAAGGGTAATAGTTTGTTAAAACGATTCTAGACTAATGAGTGATCTGGTCAGAAACGAACGCACAACATGAAAGTGTTCATAATCTTTATTAAAAATTACCGAAATCGAAGCGATGAAAAAGTTTCCAAACAAAGAAATTTACAGTTTTCATTTATATTTTATGTCGGACAGAGTGTCTGCGGAAATTACAACACTCAACAAAAACATTCATTGATCCATAAAGTTTTACAGTTAAATGGATCTACCTCTCTTTGGGAGCCATCCAAAGGCGGGTAGGTAATCAAGTGTGAACATTGAGCTGGGAGCGTTTCGGCTATGCTTTGCATATTCATAACATGGAAGTGCGTGACCGCTCAGAAATTCGGCAATGCGAAACACGTGCAATGCACAGCTTCTAATAAAGGGTTATTACGCCGGAACAAGTTTGTTTAGGATGTGGGAATTTGACTAAAAAAAATATCTGTAAAACGGTTGAGCCTGCAGGCCACCCCTGAAACTGCCCGCTATGATATTTTTCGATGTATATATTTGAGCTCCTTAAATACAAAAATATAATTGTCACAAAGATCAGGGACTCGTCTTTAAACTGCTTGAGCTTAAAAAATCGAACAGTTCAAATTTTTCAGTTTACGTTTTTAGTTCTTCGCGTTCGTACACGTACGAACGCAAATACATACATAAAGACATAGAGACGAAAAATGGTCAAAAGGGATTCCTACGACCCAAAAACGTCAAAATCTGATAAAACCCCAATCTTTCAATTGGACTGGAAATGGAATCTTCCCAATCTATGAAAATTTTTCCTTGTTCATAACAAGAGTTTAGAAAACGATATTTTTTAAAATTTCAACTACGATATTTATTGAAAACGCAATTCGCTTTTGATTTGTTTTATGGCATACCACATAGTTTTTCAAGGAGAAAAAGACGAAGTACCATGTGGAGCAACAATCCATGAAGAATTTCATATGATATTTATATAAAACTCGTTTTTTCGAATTTTTCCTTAACCATATCTCTCAAACGAACCGACCGATTTAGATGCAATTTATGACAACCGACATGTTTTTTAAAGAGGACAACTGGTTCTATTTTAAAATTCATCGGTAGAGTAGTTTAAACAACATTCTAAAAATACATTGAAAAATTTTTCTCCAACGATATTTTATGAACAAATTAACCGATTTTTATGCATTTGCGGCGTATTCTAATCGCTATTTCAAAGAAATATTTTTTTTTAATTCATTTTGAGATTCCTCTAAATTTACAGGATGAAACTGGCTCGTGATTTCAGAATGTTTAAGTTGAGCGGACTCTTTTACAATGTCGCAAACAGCGTTTCGATCGGTTAGTCCGTTCAGAAGTTTATGAGAAGTTCACACACATACGCACGCACTCACGCACACACACATACAGGTATACATACATAATTCTGAAAATATTCTAAGTAGATTTCTAGGACCCTAAAACGTCAAGATCTGGTCAAAACTCGATTTTCGAAAGTTGGGGTGAAAACAGTAACTTCCCAATTTTACAAAAAATTTCCAATTTTCAAAGCGGAAATTAAAAAAGTACGTTGTGTATAAACAATATTGCTTATATATATGTTGTTTGTATACGTAGCTTCAAAAGAATGCGTTAAAATTACTTCGGAGATATACAAGAATAATTTTACGATTGTATACAACTACAAGTAAATTTCCATACGCAGGGCTTCGTAGATTCGTATTGGTCGTCTAATCACTGATCACTGGCTGTCTTTTCTTTCAAAATATTATGGCATGCATAGAATAAAATTACAGGCGAAAAAGCTCTATAAATCTACAAAATTAACTTAAGGACGGAGCTTATGGTTACATTTACACTTACCGATATCTCTGACGACTGCTGCTAACTACATACATCCTTGAATTCTTTATTTAGTGCTGTATAGGACCCACTGATACGCAAAATCTGGCAGTTTTATATTTCATATAAAGAATTATATTTTCGGAAAAATCCTTTGTGGTAAATGAAAGTTTATTCAGAGTACTTTGTAGCAAATAAAATCTATTAGGTGTGTATATATATACACATACAATATACTTTGATTTCATTATCAAAATTGAGTTTTTTATCGCAGATCGAGGTGCAGACGAGCACGCGAGCCACGAAAGAGTAGACGGTTATAGACAATCGCAACAACAGAGGAGTTACTAATGCCTCGCCAGTCTCTTGATTGAAAATAGACAGGGTAATTGATGGAGGGGAAAGGGCCACCGGAACTCTCACTCGGACGGCGAAAGCTGTTACTTCACGTCTTTATCCTGTGAGATTGTGGTGTTTCGCCGGTTGGGCCGGGCCCATGTTCGCGTTGTAGCCAAGTTGACCACAGCACGGCTCTAACTCAATATTACGAGTGCGAAGTTAAATTTGACGGCTTGACGAGATGTTGCATTTAGGATTTTATAGTTTTATATATTTATAAGATTTCGTGTAACGTTACAAGAAAAATGTAAAAACATTACATTTTCCTTGATTGAAAATATCCAAATGGGAATATTTTCCTATATAAAAAAAGCTTTCTAATTCCTACTTTTATCGAAAAGCTCATTTTTAAGCTTAGTTTATACCAGTAATATTGAATACATAGAGCGAAAAAACATATATAAAAGTACACAAAATAACAACTTGTATTCACATCAATAAGGGCTTCTGTATAACAAGTTACTGCAATGCTGACTCGGCTCTCATATTTGCTAGGAGATTAAAGCCAGGCGCTCGCTGTTTGCGTAATCCCCTCATTTCGCTGGTAACTTCCAGACGAAAAACGCTACTCTGTGATACATGTCCTAAAAATATTACTGCGCTATGGTTAAGAGAAAATCTTTTTACGACACTTTCAGAGCCAGTTTCATACTGTTCCTCGGTACGTACAGCAGTTTCATAACAAAAAAGTAATGATTTATTGCCACGCGATAAATAACACAAGCCTGTCTTTTTGCATTTCGGAAGAAACATTGGTTAATTTCGAACCGCAAAACAAGATATTTAATAGAAATAGGATTTAGAAGAGAAACGATTTTACGTTTAAGCATAAATAGTACATGGACGACAAATTTTAAAATTATTACCTAATTTATATAAAATAAAACGAAAAAGAACACACAGACATTTTTCATGTGTGTTTAATATTGTCATTTCAAAAATGGGGAACAACATCTAATGTATACGAAAGGAAATCGAAACGCATTCAATTTACAGGAATTAGAACATTTAAAAATTATTCAGCGTTAATCAAAATTTTTCGTCAATTTTTACTAACATCGTTGTGGCATTTAAATACATTTTTAAATACCTGTTCGTGTTTCAACGTCCTGTCATAAATAAAATAATAGGTAAATCTAATGCATAAATTCAAGGATATTCACCAGCGCCACAGAATTGTTGTTCTGTTGCAACCATCGCAGTATCGCGCTGCACGTGGTGAAGTCGGGCCGCGGCGGCGGCGGCATGGCGTGCTGCAGCGAGCTGGCCAACTGCTGCGCCAGCTCGAGGGAGCGCGCGCGCGCAGCTCTGCCAGCCACCGCGCCGGTCGTGCCGCCCGCACCGCCGGCCTCTGAAACGCGATCGAAGTAATTTAATAACCTGAAACACGGGCTTTTGGCCTCGATGTAATGTTACGTATACAATTTTTTTTATAGATTTTATTGTTGTTAGTAACAAAAAACCACATATTAATGTAAGTGGTTTTAAATTTTATAACGCTTTTAAATTAAATCGTTAAAGTTTCATCCTAAGTCTGTCATTATTTTCCTATGAAGAGATTCCTATCCACAATGAAGAGAAAAATAAATATTGACGTAGAACGCTAACAAAGTTAATAACTAATGAAAAATAACGTAGTCCCAAAAACATAATTGAAGTGGCAACGGAGCAACAAATATAAACAGTTGTACCCAGTATACAAGAACCTTTCATAAAATTAAGTACCCACTTGTAGGTCATGCGGGACGTTGTCATGGAGGACGACGTCTGCTTTAATTATCCAATTAAGACTGTAGTTCAGGTACGTACAGCTTACAAAGCTAACGAGAATTGGTCAGAATGCAGAAATGCTTCATTTCATAATATTATACTGACATCTCTCAAAAGAACTAAAGGAAACAGAATAAAAAAGTACTTCAAATAATTTACTTAAACAAAATCAACATCTTACGGATAATAAATTTTACGGATTTTAAACTTAATAAATTATGTCTATCAGAAGTTCTCACCGGCATTCTCGAATCACACAAATGAATCTTTTCTTTGAAACCGGACTTAGGATTTCTTTCAGTGTTACCTTATTTGAAGATAAAGAATTGCATTTCCTACCGCACTTAAAAAAAAAAACTTGGTACGATTTGTATTGGAGGGCGTTTATAGTTCTAGAAAAATTATTATTTACTTAATAATTTATATGTAATGCGGAAAAAGTAATACGATGCCAATTTGATATTTTCTTTAGGTTAGAATTTTTATAATAGAACAATAGTAGTCTGTTCAAAAATACGAATATATTCTGAAAAAAAAGTGGTGTACGCCAGATCTGCCGCACGACTAGAGTTTACTGCTTAAGATAACATTTCATATATTCTAAGGATAAAACATGCGAAACAAATAAACGCGAATATATGACTAAGTATATCTTAGAATGTACTTTAGGCGATCATTAGGCGGACGGAGCAAATAACGCATCTCTTATGATACCGAAAATATTTCTACACTTTTATTTAAATTTATTTATATGGATTTGATAAAATTTATTACATAAATTGTGTTACATAACAAAACTTTGTAACTTGAAAAATACAAAGTAAAAGCGGTGTCCCGCCATTTTTCCATTGCTTTCCTATCCACAAAAAAGAGTGAATCTAGCTACGAAAAAAGGGAAAAATGAGACACAAGCCATAAAAAAATACAACCTTTATGGACCCAATACGGCATCGCTAAGAGTAGCATAAACCTGGTCCAAACATTTTCAGTGCAATAAGTTTGATATCGAAGATGAACCTCGTTGTGGTCGACCTGTTACAGATAAAGTCGATGCCATTTCAGAGAAAGTAGAGCAAGATCGGCATATTAGTTCTTACGACATAGCTGAAGAGCTGGGGATTGACCACAAAACAGTTTTGATCCATTTGAATAAAGCTGAATATACAATACAACTTGCTACTTTGGTCCCACATGAGCTCACTGAAAAAAATCTAATGTATACTGTACTCATTTGCGATTCTCAATTTAAACGTAGTCAAACTGAATCATTTTTGGAAAGATTAATCACCGGTGATGAAAAATGGATTACCGGCAACAAGAACGTGCAAAAACGATTATAGTCAACAGCTCCACAGACTATAACGAAACCCGGAATAATTTGCAGTAAATTAATACTATGTGTATTGTGGGATTGGAAGGGCATTCATTATGACCTTTTACCGCTGAGCAAAACCATCAATTCATTTCTCTACTACCAAAAACTGATGAGACTCAAGCGAGACGTAGAGAAAAAGCGGCCGGAATTGAACGACAGAAAGCGTGTGGTTTTTCACTATGATACCGCCAGACCACATACATTTTTAGCCACTCAGCAAGTATTGATAAGTTTGGTTGGGAAGTGTTAATGCATCCACCATATAGCACTGACCTTAAATCTTAGATTTTTCCCCTGTTTTAGTCTCTTCAGAATTCTTTAAGTAAATTTAGGTTAACATCAAGAGAGGACTTATGGCAGTTTCTTGATCAGAAGTCCCAAAATTTCTACACCAATTGAATTATGTCACTAGCTACAAGCAACGAGTTGTTGAAAAAATGTATATATATACATGTTATATAAATACGGACCATGCTCAATGTAGAGTTCCAAAACCGTTACCACAAAGAAATGTACTACAGAAGAAAAAAGTACGTTGTTACACTTTATCTATATTTCCCGCACAGAATGGTTATAAGCACTTTAGTCGCCTATAACTAAAAAACAAGTAGGTATGTCGACTGTTACTATTAAACTAGTATAAACTAAAGTGCATCAGCAAAAGAGCGTATCTTCATGGCACTTGTGTCATTTTGTCAAGAAGCGCAGTTTTCGGCAATAACTCAAAAACAGTATTGAAAGTGTTTATTAAGCGTTACCTTCGTTATTTTATTTAATATTTTTTGGACATACGATTTAGAAAATAGAGGGGGAGAATTTCTGCAACTTTCAGACGATTCCTTTCAAAATTATCATGTAATCAGAAAATTTGCTTATAAACATTAAAGTGGGAAGTTATGTATATTTTAAATAGAAATCAAAAATGGAGGAAGGACTAAAATCAAAAAAAGAAACAGCATTGGGATCTTGGTTGACAGCGTGGTCGATCGATATAAAAAATGAAATAATTTATTGGATAGTCATGGGGGCGAAGCCGCAGGCAGAAGCTAGTAATATATAAATTACTAGCTTTTGCCTGACTCCGTTTCTGATTCCGATTCTGGTCCGATCTTTGATTCCGATTCTGTTCAAAATATACATAATTCCTCCGCCACTTCAACCGCATGGACGTACAATGCACACTCATCTTTTATACCGACCAATTACCACCCGTGATCCCAAGCTCGATTCTGTTTACGATTCCATTGCTAGAAGCGCCCATTTTCTTTGTTACAACAAAAACACACGTATTGTCGCTATTTTTTATTATTATTAAACGATTTCATGCTCTTGGTCTTGATGTCGGTCCTGCTCGCGATTCCGACACCGAACCGATGTTGAACTTGAACCATTCTCGAGAATTGTTGTTATCAATGACCAATAAAAAGATTATTACGACATGGTATTTCTTTGTCGTGTCTACGTCACGATTTTTATGACCCTTTGAAACGTGAAGATGTACATGTAATTTAAAATTTCAAAGTTGGTTCAGGGACATCTGTGAACGATAGACAGTTCATTAAAATAAAAACCTTCAAAATCCTATTTAAGTATTTATTTAAGCAGTCCTCAAAAACGACTAATTAATTTTGAAGTCGGTTCAAGCTGAATTCGCGTTCCCGAAATTCGCTACTGAACAGACGCAACTTGGCAACTTATCAATGAAGATACCCATTCTTTCTAACATCCAATTGTAATGAAATAAAGTTCATCCCTTCAAGCAAAGTTTAACCGTAGGAAATTACTGTTTAGTAGTTTTCGGTAATCCGAGTAGTAGTTTCTACAGAACGTGAGATCCGAGCAATATTAAATTCAAGACAGTAGGAATAAGATATTTTCCTGCGGTAGAATGAAGGCTATATTTTAAGTTAGACTCCTAGCAATACATCGGGAAAACTGCATTCGACTCCATGCAGTAGTTTTTTAGTGATGCGTGTACGAGCATACAGACAGACAAACAGAAAAAAAAAATCGTAAAAATTGCTGTTATAGCTTCTGCTGATCTAATAAAAACTACCATATTAATTTTTCTTCAATATCTATAACGTACAGACATAGGCCTGTTACAATTTTATTACATGTA
Source organism: Eumeta japonica (assembly GCA_005406025.1). NCBI lineage: Eukaryota > Metazoa > Arthropoda > Insecta > Lepidoptera > Psychidae > Eumeta > Eumeta japonica. Next base: position 304,342 of record BGZK01000704.1, read on the forward strand.
TAGATGTACAGACATTTGTAATAACTTTTGCCTGCAACTTCGTCTACGTGGACTACAATATTTAGACCATTTTAGAAGCGTTTGTGGCGTTTCTTCATATTTTTCCCACGCGACTATTTTAAATTACCTCCCTAATGTATGGAAGTCAGTACTAAAGAGAGGTCAAGCTGTATTTCAGATTCTACCCAACCAAATTAAATGAAACATGGCTTAGATGTTAAATTGGACCCCAAACTACCAAACTGTGAAAAGCTTATGAATATCCGTTCAGCGGTTTTTGGATGATGCGGTAACAAACATACAGATAGAGAGATAAAAAATTTAAATACTATTGTTGTGGCTTCTGTTGCTCTATTAAAGATCTCCCCAAATCAGTTTTTTTTTTTTTTATATCTATGTTTCACAGAGATCGGCCTGTTACAATTTTATTATATGTATGTACAGATAATTAAATTCAAATAAAATATGATGTAAATTAATCTTGGGTTTGTATATAAGATACTAAAAAAACTCTTTCTCCGGCCTAACACATCGGAATTTTAACATATCTGCTTTAAAAAAATATCTATAAATCAGCAATGGAAGAAAAACTCGCATGTTCAGTATGATATGCAAATATACTACCCGAAGGCGTAACATAACGGAGCGACTTCATTTTTTGTTAACATTCAATTTCACACCCCCATTTCATTTGCGTATAAGGGATTATATATGAAAATCGATTCTTAAAGAGTAAACTACAAAAAAGCAGTATCATTACTTAGAAAACGGAAAAATAGAAATGCAATGTCAATAAAATTATCAAACAAGAACGTTTTTCGTGGCTACATAAGGTTTTTTTGAGGCATATTAAATTAATTACGTGAAGGATAGATAGGATGCTCCTTTGTTACATAGATACGTAAAAATTGAGTTTTGATCCGTTTTTTTTTTTTTGAAAGTTGGTTTTTGCAGAGTTTAATTTCGATGTGTTTTAATAAGTCTTGAAGTATGAGGTACAATCACATTTCGGGGTCCATGCCAGACTAAAATTTCGCGGCGGATGCACGAACATATTCAGGTCACCTATCAGAGTATTTGCGGTTTTTTAACTATAACAGAGGAGGACGCTTTGATCTCGGCGACGGAAATGCATTTTACCATTTCGAAGTTGAAATAGCCCATCTCTTTTCCGGTTTCAATGAGCCCATTGAAGAGGGAATAAAATGGAATTCTGTGGAAGAAACATATGCCAGATGCACGTGATTTCGGTGCACGAAAGTCCATGATAGTGGAACTATACGAATGTAGCAGGTCACTAGCACGGCGTTCGGGTTAAGGTCCGTTCCGAATGTCGTGCGACTTATTGCGGCAACTTATTTCTAAACGTTTTCATGGTAGGAAAGCGGCACTTCCATTTGATAGGCTACCATTTGTCAGGATTTTAGTTGAAGCTTTTATAAAAGTAAATCATATATATACGTTGATGTAATAATGAAAATAATTTTATTGCAATAAAATTCAGTTAAGTGTTAGTCTATATGGCACGTTGTAATCATTTTATTAAAACAGATAATATACTGTAGATCACGTTTACAAAAAAAAAAACAGGACATGTAATTATATAATCTTCACCTTGTTGTTAAAAAACTGTATAAAATAATGTCATTCTAATCTAATCTTTAAACCTGTTTTAAATTTTGTGAACAATGCTTTCAGATGTGAATTCGGAAACATACATACAGACTTTCAATGTTTTATTCAAAAATTTCTAAAAATAAATTAGAATTCCGAAACGTATTACGAAATTTTTAAAATCGTACTTCAAAAAGCTTTTATTTGACAACATACGGAGGAACCACAAAAATTTTTTTAGATCCCGTTTAAGTCCGTAATCTACTAGTTATATTTTTATGTCAAATCAAAATAAAACTTATGGATATCAATAAGATACAATTGAAAAATTGAAACAAAAATATAAACAATTTAGAAAATTGTACTTTTTATCGATAATATTTTAACCTGATGTGTTAGCAAAAAAAAATGTAAATGTAAACATTTTTTTACGTTTATAGTTTGAGAGACTGCTACATAATTCAATAATTTTAATATTGAAAAACACAAATAAATTGAAATTTCACAAATTAACATAACTTGAAATAGTTCTATTGAAACATTCAATATAATGTATTGTTCAAACATTTTCATTCAATACTTGGTAACAACGTTTTGGTTATGGCAACCTGGCAATCAAACGTTATTTAAAATTCACTGTTGTCGATTGTTTACCTTGTAAAAAAAAATTAAAATAAGAAAAAACTAGAAACTGTGGAAAAGAAACGGCATTAAAAGTATTTTTTATGAGAAAACCGTAGAAGAGGCCCTTCGTAAGTAAATATATAAATATATAATGTCGAATCTCAAGCATTTTAATTTTAAAGAATAATTATTGTAGTCGATAAATAATTTAGGAAAAATTCATTAGATATGCATAATACAGCCATCTACCTAACCACCTACCTTCTTCGTGTTATTAAGTCCTTTCTCAGAAATGACAAAGCAAGTACAGTAGTTAGTGGTTTCACACTAGAGGAGTAATTCGATAATCTTCCTTCCAAGAACCCTCATAAACCGTCACATTTCTAAACAATAATGCACATCTATTAAAATATTATTTTTTTAATAGAGAATAAACGAAAAGTATGTCAATTTATTTTGCAAAACAATAGACTCGGGTGTTTCAATTAATGAAATGCCGTTTATAATACATACATATGTAATTTCATGGCTTTTGTATTCGAGTTGTTTCTTTCTATCAAAAATATAGTTTTAACATATTCTCGTATTCTCTGATAGCAATTTTTATATTAATATGCATAATTGTGTTTTTTTATTTATAAAACCCAACCATAACAGTGAGTTCAACACTGTAATGTAAAAACAATCACAATATATACAACACTGCTATTTATTCCGACTGTAAGCCGACAAAGTTCTAAATTTACCCAGAACTTCCATAAAACATCAGTCGTTTCATTTCAAGTAATTATTCCAATCCGAAAATCAAGTTTTGTCGTAGATTTGAAAATAAGCCTAACTTTATTTACTAATTATTGTACTGCATCGGTGAAAGGCTTACACAAGCTACACACAGATTATTTTTATTTTCATGATTTCGTATACCAATGAGGTAATCAATATCATTACCAATAAAAGTAATCATATGAAATTTTGACACAGATCCTTAGATTTATTTTGTCAAAATACGTAATTTATAATAACAACGATTTAATAATTATATTATTATTAATATAACTAGCTATTGCCCGCGACTTCGTCTGCGTTGAATTCGAATTTACTTTATACAGGTTGGTTCATAAATATTTGATTCTCATTAATGCGTTGGATTCATTATGTTGTAGTTGAATTATTTTTTGTTTTCATGGTTGCAGAGAAAGCCTTTATTCCTTAAGAGATGACGCTGTGCCGAAAAATTAATTCCCATTTCCCTTATTGTTTCTTTATTACAACGAATTTTCGCATCCTCTCAAACACGTTTTTTTTTTTAAAAAAGGTTATCTGTTTTCGATCTAGTACATAATTAACTATTTCCGGACCTTTAACGCGTGGATTTAAGAAGTTCTCATAAAATTTTCAACTTTCCTTTCTACTCCTTTTATATTAATAAATCATAAATTTTAATAATCTATATACGGGCCCGGAGATTCCCTTAATCCATTAGAGAAGTCCGCATTCAAATCTGTTCAACCGTTTTCACGTGATACACGTAAAAATAAACAAACAGACAGACAAACAGAAAAACAGACACAAATTCCAAAAACTATCGACACATGTTCTATTATTAATTCCAAGGGTCCCCAATCATTTTTATTTCTCAAATATCCTCAACATACAAATTTCGACCCTCTACAGCTTTATAACATTCATAGACAAATGTGTATTATAATTATTATTACTAAAATTAAAATGTATTTCGACTATGGCAGCTACGCGATGTTATAAAAGTGAAAGTAGTTTGCATAATCATATTACATACGAAAGGCGTCCTACCTATCTCCTTTTGCTTATTGGTATATAAATTGGAGTATCTATTAGTTACTTAGCACGTCTGCCTACGACACAGGAGAGGCAAATTCGAACCCTGACCGGTCTGAACAATTTTACGTTTTTCTATCTAGTGTGCAAAATTAAAAAAAAAATACAATTATCGGTTATTTTGAAAATGAAAGAAAACACGAGGTAACCATTAATGTAGAGAAGAAACTTTATAAGGAAATATAAAAAGACGTCTCTTCGCGCATGCGGACAGTGTGGGAACGTTAATATAAACCGCTTGCTGTTTCTAGAGAACAGCGAGGGAAAGTTAATCACTAAACAGTTTAAAAAAGCTGATGTACACGTCTGCCCGCCTGATTGTGCGTTTAGTTATTATAAACTAGTCAACGATTTAGATGTGATTGATATCATTTAAAGTGTTTCTTTCAAAAGGTATATACGCGAATATTTTATTTTTGTATAAAGTAGAGATAAGACAATGTTCATAATAAAATCGTAAAATAATACATTTTATTTGGCACTCGCATTGTAAACGCTGGCTAAGTCTTAATATAAAATACAACAAAATAGTATACATAATACGGAATTATATATTTTAAAAGATCTGCACAAAAGTCTGCGATAATAAATGTTCGATAATAAATGTCTGCGATAATAAGTACGCAATTTATTGTCTCCACGCGGACGAAGCCGCGAGCGGAACGCTAGGAAGTAATACACATTTTTTAAATGTATAGTAATTATGACGAAGTTTTCGCACTACTGTCAAAACACATTGAGATTTTGATGGAATATAGATAAAATAAGCCAGCCCATCTTCGGCATTAACGCCGAATCCAATCTCAATGATGTTGATAATGGATGTGTGCAAATAAGTGCAAAAGAAACGCACACAGAAATCAGGGCGCATGCTCGCAAAAAACGTGCGAAGATATTAAGGCCGGGGTCGAAGTCAAAGTCGGTAGATTGCGAAGTCGTAAACAAACTAGTTTAATCGCATACATCGTCTGCAAAGCGTGAAAGATAAACCGTTTTATCGAAATAGGTACTCTACCTATATACGCGAAAAAGGCGACCCACGTTTAATCAAAAAAAATTAAAAATGTGACCGATGGAATAAGATTTTTGGTTTCTAAAAGTAAAAGATTCGTACATTATTCACTTAAGTTTACTCAAGTATTCATTAATACACGCCTGACCTTCTGGGAAATAGGTGTGAGCTTATAATAAAAAATCATTAATATTTTTATTAGAATGAATATGTGCAAACTCAGTAGTATATAATGGGAGTATCGTACGTGTCAAAAAAAACGAAAAAAAAACTAATAAAAGCAAGTCACAAATTTTATCAAAATTCCCTACTAATTGTACGCTGATTTCTATTCATTCATCGTTTTCCATTACCTATATTGTTCTACTATCAAAATCAAATCGGTGGAGGTCTTTGAACGCCGAAGAATCAAAATATTTACGACCAAACAAAATACTTCTCGTTAACTCGGCGACCCAGGGAGAACTTCTATTATCTCATCGACAGCCGCTCGCGAAAATCAATATGTAAGCGACGTAATTTACAAACGCGCCCGTCCTATTGCTTTTTCCTTGTAAAGTACAATTGTGTTTTCAATGTAACTCGCTTTTTATTTATTAACAAAAAAAAAATGCCAAAACAACAAGAATATTTTGAATGTTTGCAAACATGATGTC